>VWZD01000830.1:116803-204549 GCA_013396695.1 Sakesphorus luctuosus | reverse complement strand
TATGGACCCATCCCCCTCCCACCTATGGATCCATCCCCCTCCCACCTATGGATCCATCCCCCTCCCACCTATGGATCAATCACCTTCCCACCTATGGATCCATGCCCTCTGAGCCCAGGAACTGCAGGGTTTCACGGTGCTTGCTCAGGTGGTTATCTCACAAGGCCAGCACCTTCACTGGTGTTTCATGGCAGGGTGTGCAATGCCTTTTATCTTAAAAGAGGGCTCCACGAGCACAGCTGGAGGGCAGGGTTGGTGCCTCTGTGTGGAAATGGCCTTGCCCTGCCCTCACAGCCAGCAGGACTTTACTGTGTTTGGTACAGGAGAGCTGAGCACACTCATCCTTGCAGCACTTGGGGAAGTTGTGCTCAGAGTGAGTTCAGTTGCATCAGTTGATGCCAGAATAAACCACTGGACCTTGGCAAAGCTTTGCTGCTTTGGAGAGCCATAAGTCTCTGTGTAATGCAACATCCTCAATATTCACAGTGCCTTACTACCTGTCTCACAGAACCCTTGCCCAAACAGCCTATTCATCACAACCTGAAATAATGGTTTCTCTGTCCATGTCTGACTTGATAAACCACAATTTCCTTTGGCTCTGTCTGTAAAAAGTACTTCCAGGATCACAAAAGCAGATCTTTTTGTAATAAAACATACACAGTGTAGAAAGTTAATTCTGGTTTTGCTGAGGTGCAGTAAAGCAGCAGAAGGCAGCTGCTGGCACATGTTTCAGCACCAGGAAAACAACCTGATGTAAATCCATTGCTTTGGAGGGAAAAGTGCTTTTCCATGACAGTTTATCTGAAGGGATCATTCCATGTGTGTCCCCATCAAATTAAATATACCCCAGACACAGATTTCCCTCAGCATCCTGGTCAGCCCCAAGCACCTGCTCCTGAGATGTCCAGCTTCATGAAAATTTCTTTGTTCTAAATTGAGTGTCCTTTTGTATTTGCCTGACCCAAAGCACTGCTGGTCAATGGGGTGTTTCCATTTGCAGTACATGCACAGGAATCATTTTCACCCTAGTTTTCCCATGTGTTTTTGCTCTGCTTTAACTTTGAATCCCCAGAAAGCATTCCCTCCCACAGGATTTCGTTTCCAGCTTTGTTAAAAGAAAAAAAAATCAATGGCAATTTCTTTTACTCTGTGTTTGCTAGGGGAAGGTTTATTTTCTTTTAATTGTTTGGATTTTTTTCCAGTTTCCAGTTTGTGTCCTGGATTATTTAGTGCTGCTGGATGCTCCAGCACTGGTGTGAAGTTCAGCCTCTGCTCTGTTTTTTGATGGTGAACACAATACAAACCATGAAACCTGTGAAGGAAAGGTAAGAGGTTATTAAATTGTATTTGTCTTCATATTCCCTGTTGGTCAAAGATCCACGAGCTCAGACAACCCTTTTCTTTGATGATTGCATCAGGTTTAAGTTTTCTCTGGGCTCCTTAAACCAGAACTCAGACTCTGCAGCCGTGTGAGTAACAGCATTTGCTAATCCACGGTCTTTTGCCATTTCTTGCCTCAGGAAATGTCCCGTTGCGCGATCACGGTCTCCAGAGCGAGCGCTGTCAGGGCGTTTGTGAAACCTTCCCCTTTGGGCCAGCGCTGCCCGTGGGGATTTTTTTGGTGTGGCAACTCCGGTGTCCCCGCGGGCAGCACCGGCCTCCGAGCCCGCGTGGCCGGGGACAGCCAGGGCAACTTTTTACTCCTGAATCAGCAAAGGGGCCATCGGGGCGCCCAAAAACACGCGGGAGCGGCCCCGGACGGCACCCCCGGACGGACGGGGCGATGCCCACGGGGAGCCGGGACCGGGAGATGCGGGGAGTCAAGGTGCGGGCAGCGGGGATGCAGGGAGCCGGGGATGTGTGCAGTCGGGGTGCGGGGAGCCGGGAGTGCGGGGGGCCGGGCCCGGGGGTGCGGGGAGCTGGNGGGTCCCGGCGCGGGGCGGGCGCTGAGCGGAGCCCCGGGGGCGGATGCCGGGCGGGGGCCGGGCGGTGCGGGCTGCGGGGGGCCGAGACCCGGCGCTCGCCGCGCCCCTCCGGCCCCCCACGGCCCCGGAGAGCCCGGGCATGGGCGTTTGGCTGCCCCCTGGCTCGTGGGTACCTGCGGGAGGGCGCCCGGTGGAACGTCCCGTCCCTTCATGAACAGCTCCTGCTCCTCGCCCTGGGCTCTCGCCATGGACACTGTGAAAAGCACCTACATCGTGCTGGAGCTGATCATCGCCGTGCTGTCCATCGCGGGCAACGTCCTGGTCTGCTGGGCTGTGGCCATCAACAGCACCTTGAAGAACGCCACCAATTATTTCCTGGTGTCGCTGGCAGTGGCCGATATCGCCGTGGGGTTGTTGGCCATCCCTTTTGCCATCACCATCAGCATTGGATTCCAGGTGGATTTTCACAGCTGCCTCTTCTTCGCCTGCTTCGTGTTGGTGCTGACACAAAGCTCCATTTTCAGCTTGCTGGCCGTGGCCATCGACAGGTACCTGGCTATAAAGATCCCGCTGAGGTAAGAGATGGAGGGGTGCAGAGAGCCATGGCCCTGCCAGCCCAGGCTGACCCCCCTTGTCTGAGCAGGCAGGAACTTCTAGTGTCACCCCAAGAGTTTTCTGGTCACAGGTGATGATGAAAATAACAGAGTTTTGCACCTACCCGCTGCAGGACTGGGATGAGGATCCTGCCTCTTACTTCTAAATACACCTGGAAGCTCAGTTTCTTGAGGATGTTTGTCTTGGGAGGGTCAGTGGCTTCCTGGGGGGGCCATGCAGGGATGTAATGGTGTGTTTGGGATAGTTATAGCTAATCTGGTGTGGGTATTGTACAGCCCCCTAATTGTGGTGTGCAGGCATCTCCCAGGTAATTAAAATAGGAGCAGCCAATCTTCCTGCTACTTCCTACTGTGAGAGAAGAGGGAAGGAGAAAGGACTCACAAATCAGATTTCAGAATTGTACAGGTCAGACTTTCATGCAAGTGCAGCATCAAAGACGGGAATTGGTTTCCTTCTAATTCATGGGAAATTGAATTATGATGGGAATAACTGTATGGACTATAACTCACAGGCACCCCATCAGTGAGCTGCTGCAGCAGCTTCTGGAAGCTTCAGTTCACCAAACCCCAGCTTTGCAGTGTAAATGGCCTGAGATCGTCAGTCTCGGTCTCCTTCGAGTCCCTTCCTGAGAATAAGACACTGATGGAGCCCCCCAGGGAGTCCGGGATGGCTCCAGGGACTGGTCAGGAGCAGAGGAACAGGAGGAACAGGGCAGATGTGGTGGAGGAACCTCAGCTGAACTCTGTGAGCTGCAGCTTTCCTCAGTTCTGCTCATCTCAGACATCTCCCTTGTACAAGTGATGAATTCCCCTTAAAATGACTTACTTAAAAAGAAAACACCCTGTTCTGGCACCTTGCATCTGAGACCTCCCATACACTGAGCAAAAATTAATTAGTCACCAGGCAGATGATCAGAACTGGTAGTGGAAATGTGTGGCTGGGTGTGTCATCGGAGCCCGGCGTGTGGAAATTCCGGGGGCTGTGGAGTGAGGGAGGGCAGATGTGCAGCAGAGCACAGAGCAGGGCAGGTCGTTCCAGCACCCCTGCCCTGCCCCTGGTCCTGACCTTCCCAGCCACCTGCCTGGCCTTCCAGACCCGCCTTGGCTCTTTGGTGCCTCTCACTTGTCTGGGGCTTTCCCAGGATGGGGGTGGTGGCACAGCAGCAGCTACATGAGCAGGTCAGGTTTTTTGAAGTTTCAGTTTAGTCATCCCCCTGGCCCCAAGCTGTCAGACAGGGCTGTGTTTTTGTACCTCAGGCTGTCAGGCAGGGCTGTAACTCTGCCCTTGTACCACCAGCACTTTCTGCAGCTGAGGAGATGGAGTGTTGTGAGAGGGGTTTGTGCTCCTCTCAGATCTGAGGGGAAGCAAAAGGTCACAACTGCTCTGGGGGAATCCTTCAGGGCTTTGCAGAAGGGAAGTGGTTTTGCCAACTGTCAAAATAGAAAGAAGTGTTTCCTCCACCTTCTTTTCTTTCCCCAGCCCTGCTCTCGAGCAGGTTTGCTCCACTCTCCATGAGGACAGTTCATCCCAGGGCAGTTCTGCCTTGCTTGGGGATCCTTTCCCAGCATGACTTTCTCACTTTGTCTTATGCCAAATCTTTTATTCCATTTGCACAGATACCTTTATTCCTATGAGTGTTTTCTAGCTGGACACAAATGGAGACCCAGGAGTCCCATCCCAGGCTCTCTGAAGTGTGAAGTTTGGATCAAACTTGTCTTGGCACTGAGGCCCTTTCACTGCTCTCTGAGGGCACCAGTGAGTAAAACTCCCTTCAGAGGAGGAGGGTTCTGTTCTCCCTGTGAGGAGCACAGGGCAATGGACAGGCAAAGGAGCTGTAGGGACTGTCCTGAAAGGCTCTCTGTGGTTGTACAGGCAAGATCAACAGAGGAGGCTGTAAACTACACAGACAAAGTACTTGTCTATTGCCCCAGGGTTTGCCAAGCAAGGCTTGGCTGGAGCTGCCTCACCAGCATTGCTGTTCCTGAGGTGCTGGTGGCAGTGAGGGCAGGAACTTCTCCCACCACCCACTCCAGGTGGATACAGGTGCCAGTTCTGGAAGGAGGTTTGTGCTGTGGGAGGGGAAAGCTGCTCATCAATTTGTAGGAATGGAGACCTCAGGGAAAGGTTTTCTCACTAAACCCCTCATTCTGGAGGCCGGTACAGAGGCTGACCCCAGTCCATGAAGTATTAAACCTTTAAGAAAATGATTTGTGCCCAGCCCTATCCAGCAACTGCAATAAATAACGTGGTTGTTGCAGAGCAGATAAGTGTCCCTGTCACATCCATCCAGAGCACCACCAGCTCCCCACGGAAACCTCAGCAGGGACATTAAGAACTGGCTGTGCCATATTATTTAATGGTCTTTCAGAGCTGTTTGAGGCTGCTGAGGGGCTGGGCAGGCCTGTGGGCTGGGCTGAGCAGCAGGACTTGCATTACAGCCAGGCTAATAATGGATTTTTCAGTTCTGTGGCTGAACCAAAAAATCCCACGGGGAAGAGGAAAATTGTTTCAGTCGAACTGAAGCAGTGGTGTTTGGAGGTCTCAGTGAAACAAAGTGATCCTGACCAACCTGGCACATTTGGGGCTGAGCTGTTTAACCCTTCCAATGTATCTGTGCCACATCTTGGATGGAGACACCCTCGCTGGGGAAGGAACTGACAACTTCTCATCTAGAAAATTGCAGAACAAAAATCTTATTTAAAAATGGTGGTTTAGAACCCTCCCTCTTCTGGCTAAAATATTTGCTGAATTTGACCTGAAGCCATGAATTCTTTCTGTCCCTTGAAACTCATGTTGTGTTTGTTTGTTTTTGATGAATTTGCTGTCTGTGGAGAAGCCCCCACCCCCTGCCCACTCGGTGCAGCTGCAGCTCCGAGCCCTGCCCGGGTCCCTTCTCCCTGGCATCACCCCGGGATGCAGCTCCCTGTGCTGGGAATGCCCTGCCCCTGCCTCACTGCCCACACCCTCCCTGTGCCCGCACTGGTGCTGCCCAGGGGCACAGCCCCAGCCCAGCTCTCCCCTGCCAGCCTGGCCCCCCAGAGCTCACTCTCCCCCCCAGCATTTCTCCAAGCAGGATCTCCAAGCCAGGGAATGGAGCAGCTCTCGGCAGCAGCAGATCCGTCCTGCAGAGCACTTGGCACTGGAGCCTGTGAAGCTTTTGCTCTCTGGCTTCCTCCAGGGCTGGATTTCACCCCAGAGTCCCACAGCTCTGAGCCAAAGGAGAGTTGTAGGTGGAATAAAACAGCTTCCTTTTATTTGCATTAACCAAAGTGCCTTGGCATGGCTAATAATTGTAGGTACGGAGGGATGCCTGGAACAAACGTGTCAGGAATTAGGGCGGGAGAAGAGGATCTGTATTTAGAGAGCAAGAGGAGAGTGAAATGCTGAACAACAGCACACTGTGGTGCCCTTGTCTGCTGTAACTCCTGCAGGACAGTGAGTGTGGTTTGCCTGCCTGGCAAACATCCCAGCTGGCACCTGTGGAGGGAAAGTTATCCCCAGTTCCCTGTGATTTGAGCTGGTTGGTGTTTGTCCTTCCTCCCTGGATTTAGTTCTCTCCCATCTTCACCTTCATCCCTAGCAGCAGTGCAGGACTGATGTTCCAGGGAAGCTTTGTCATGAACTGGAACAGGGTATCCATAGCCACGTCCTCTCCCTTTCTGCACCTGGTTGAGCCCTTGCTGCCCCTCTGCAGCCACAACACCCCTGGGGGAGTTCACAGTCTGTCAGTGGGATCAGGATCTGTGAATGGTGCTGCCCTGCTCTGCCTCTGCTCCTGCCAGTCTCCCACAAGAGCTGCTGCCCCTCTTCTATTTCACATGCTGAAGGCAACAATCCAGCTCATTCCTTCTGTCTTTATGGGGGCAAATTAAATTTGGGTTGTTGCTGGGTTGGCTGATGCTGGGGGTCTGCCTGTTCCCACTGCACCCTCCTGCTGCAGAGGAGGGGTACCCTCTGTGTTCCCCAGCAAAGAATTCACAGATCCCTTTCAATTCCCACCTTGTTCCTCAGCAAAGCAAACTGGTGGGATTTTATGGCAGGTGAGAGCCCTGGAGTCACTGGGGAGGAGAGAAAGTCCTCTTGGTCTTCACTTGCCACTCACTGTGCCATCCCAACACACAGAGCTCTTCCTTCTTCTGCCCTTGCCTCACTTCCTTCAATCCTTGCACTACCCTTGATCTGAACTCCGGGTGTGTCCTGCTGGTGGTGTGTGGCTCATCCTGAGTCCTGATTCCCGAGGCCAGGGCAGGGCATGCTCTGCCTCCCCATCCATCAGAGTGCTGTGGCTGGCCAAGGTTATCAGTGATTTATAAACTTAAAGTGTCACAGATTCCCTGAGAGCAGGAGGGTGGTGTGTTCTCTTGGGCAGTGGAGCTGTCACAGCTTTGGGGTGTTTGTGTCCCTGAGCTGGGCCCAGGGGGGAGCACAGGGGATTGTGCTCAGCCTGGGGCTGCCACTCACTCCCATCCTGTCCTCGGGTGCAGCCAAAGCTCAGTAACATCATCAGCAAGAATTACATGTGCCCTCATGGCCACAAAGTGGAGAGGGGAAATCACAGCTATTTTTAGTTGTGAGCAGCTTTGTTTCCTTAAAATGCATGTCCCAGGTTTTTATATTTTTCCCGCACCTCAGAGGTCACTTCCCTCCCAGAAAACAAGAATCCTGACAGGAAAAGGAATTGGCCTTGAGACCTCTGCCCTGATGCAGCTCCTGCAGAAGCCATGGAGCAGCAAGGGGGACAGCAGGGATGTCGTGGGACAGTAGGGATATTGGGAGCAGCAGGGATGTAGGAGTGTGGGGAACACTCCCCTCCATGCCCTGGCTGGGCCAGTGTGGGGCACACAGGGGCACAGGGTGGGGCACACTCCCCTCCATGCCCTGGCTGGGCCAGTGTGGGGCACACAGGGGCACAGGGTGGGGCACACTCCCCTCCATGCCCTGGCTCATCCCAACAGGCATCGCCAGTGCTGAGTGTGAAGCACAGCCAGGTTTGGGCTGTTCTGTCTGTCCCCAGGCGCTGCCTCCTGCCCCCCCAGAGCCCCTGGGTGCCCACCTGGCCGGGTGCTGGGGGTGCCAGTCCCGGTGCCAATGGAGGGCCGGGGGAGCCGCTGCTGTGCCCGGGCACAATGGGGACAGATGTGGCAGGAAGCGGTTTGTCCGCGCCGGGACAGCGGCAGGCGCAGATGTGCTGCTTCCTCCGCTAACACAGCTCGCTCTCGCTGCCAACTCCTTCCACAGCTTTTTCTTTTTCTTCCCCTTCCTCTCTAAGGTGCAGTTTATGATTCATTTAAAATGTCCTGCCAGCACATTTCAGCTGGTGTGTGATCTCCATTCCGAGCGCGGAGCAGAGCGGCAGCCACGGCACTGGTTCCGGGCTGTTCCAGCTCCAAAAGAGAGAGCAAGATGCAAAGTACAGCTGTGAGGAGGTGACAGGGACACAAAGATGCAAAGTACAGCTGTGAGGGGGTGACAGGGACACAAAGATGCAAAGTACAGCTGTGAGGGGGTGACAGGGACACAATGCTTGGCAGCCAAGCTGTGCTTGTCCCATTTGAGTGGAGGTGTCTTTGTGTTTCCTGTCACACTTAAAATAGAAAAATATAAATTGTCACTGATTGTATCAGAGCACCTGCATGGGCCGAGTTCTGCAAACTCCATGTGCTCACCTCCATGCCAGGGGCCTGGGCACAGGGCTGAGCTGGGGGCAGGCAGGGGGAGCAGGTCACAGTGGGAACAGACCCAGCTGCCCACGGTGACACCGGTGGGTCAGGGTCACATTGTCAAAGCAGCTGAATAAAGTGCTTGACCTGCTGCAGCTCAGGCTCTGTGCCTGTGACACTGGTGGCCAATGCACAGTTCAATCCATCAGAAGAAGATAATTAGCACCTCCATGGTGATTGAGCCAGTAAAGAGGCTTTGCCTGGTGGTGTAAAAGGAACTAATGCATTGCCAGGTTATTCAATCTCAATAAATCATTTAAAAATATTCAGCTGTTATTTACATTAAAGCAGCATTTGATGCCTCTGGGCAGAAGCAGAGGTGATTCAATATTTGTTATACATTAGTTGAGCAGACTTAGGTGAGCAAATTTACTTTAGTATTTTTTACCTAATAATATTAAGCCTAAAAGAGAATGAAGGGGGGTTTGCTGGAGCATTCAGAGGTGTGAGAATCTGTTGGTTCCTCACTGTCTGACCGTGTTTTAGAGTGCTTAGAGGAGAGCTGAGTCCCAGCTCAGCTGTCCCACAGCCCTGCCCGTTGCTGCTGGTGGTTTGTGATGGGCTGCTCTGCCCTGTGACTTGTACCTGATCTGGTGACAGTCCTGCACTTCTGTTCACTGAGGGGCAACACAGGCAATGTCCCACCAAGTAAGGGTATTAAGGTAATAACAAGGTGATCAGTGAACAGTTGTAGAACATCAGGCCAGACAAGGCAAGGAGTCAGAGTTTCGCCTTTCCCTGTGCAGAGGTGCAGCCCAGCAGCAGCTCCTGGTGCCTCCACAGCACTGACTGGGCTGAGGCAATGCTGGAGCTCGAGACTCAGACTTTGCCAAGAGCCTGGATTTCTGGGAACTTGCTCCAAATCAAATCTTAATGTTTTCAGGCCCCACAACCCCAGACCAGCTCTGGGTTTCTGAAAATTTAACAAGGGGTTTCAAAAGCAACAGGCTTGGCCTCACTGATGCCCCATCTTATACCTTCTCATCTTCTGAAGTGGTGAAACTTAATAATGAGAGAAAAGTGCAGAAGAAGCCCCTCAGTGGCTGGACCTGCCCCTTAGACATGAACCCATGGAGCATGTTCACAATCCACCAGTGCCTGAATGTGGCTGATGCTCCTGCATCCTCCCTGCCCACCCTGGTTGTGCCTGGGCAAGGAGCTGAGGGCCCCCCCAGCCCTTTGTGCCCCCCTGCCCGTCCTGCCTGTCCCCTTGGGACACACTTGGCTCTCATGGAGCCACTGCAGTTGTTTCACAGGCACAGCTGTGCTGCTGTGGGAATGGAACCCTCCCCTGCTCACGGCCGGAAGAGAAGCAGAACAAACGGTCTTAGGAAAGGAGGAGCAGGGCAGCCAAGCCAGAGTAAACAAGCACTGAGGGAGGGGTGTGGGAAGGAGGGATGTGTGTGAGCCAGCAGACGCTGCCTGGCTGTGCAGGGGACAGCAGTGGGTTCCTCAGGGTGTATTTCTGGCAGTCACTGGTTCTTCGATCTCCAGAGAGTGACCCGACTGATGCTTTGATGTTGGCACCTGCTTTGGCTGAACCCAAACCAGCCTGACTGTTGCTGCTCCAGGTTCCAGCTCTGTTTGGGGGCACCTTGGGGGCTGGAAGGGCCATGAGGTGGGTGGGGTTAGGGGAGGTGTGGGCAGTGCATGAGTGCACCCCTCAGCACTGCATCAGCTTGTCCCAGGGCCACAGCAGAGCTTCTTCACAACACATGTGGGATTGCAGTGTAGAGTTGAGAGCCAGCATTGCCTCAGCTGGACTAGGTCAGCCCAGAAGGTGGTGGAGCCCAGCAGTGTGTCCTGGCATGCCTGGTAGTGGCTGCTTAGAGTGAGAGAGGACATAGTTGCAGAGTGAGCCTTCCCTGTTCGTGCCCTCCTTGCAGCTGGTGGTTTAGACTCATGCAAGGATAAAGCCTTTTTTAAGACTCCAGGTCCTTTCCCTGCTATTGAAGGCTGTTTGTGGGCTGGGCAGTGCCTGGTGCCTCTCAGGAATAGTAAATGAGTCAATGGCCCAAATCACTTTGCGGAGGTGGAGAGAGCGCAGGTGAGATTTTTTACCTCTCTGGTGATCACAGAGGTGAGGCTCTTGAGTGGGTGTGGGTGGGGCTTTTGTCTCATTAGCCAAAATGCTGATGACTTTAACTGCAGGGAAGTCACTGGTGCTCATTTATTTAATGTCTCTCTCTCGGTTCTGCCCTGGTGCTGTAGGTATAACAGCCTGGTGACCGGCAAGCGGGCCAGAGGCCTCATTGCTGTGCTGTGGCTCCTGTCCTTTGCCATTGGACTGACTCCCCTGATGGGCTGGAACAAAGCCATGAGTGGCTGTCCCAATGCCACCAACGAGACAGGGGCTGACCCGGGGCCGGAGCATGGCAGCTGCTTCATCTCCTGCCTCTTTGAGAACGTGGTCACCATGAGCTACATGGTGTACTTCAACTTCTTTGGCTGTGTGCTGCTGCCACTTGTCATCATGCTGGGCATCTACATCAAGATCTTCATGGTTGCCTGCAAACAGCTGCACCAGATCGAACTGATGGGTAACTCCAGGACCACTCTGCAGAAGGAGGTCCACGCAGCCAAGTCTCTGGCCATCATTGTAGGACTTTTTGCCTTCTGTTGGCTGCCCCTGCACATCTTGAACTGCATCACCCACTTCCACGAGGGTTTCTCCAGATCCAAGCCTGAGTGGGTGATGTATGTGGCCATCACCCTGTCCCACGCCAACTCCGTCATCAACCCCATCATCTACGCCTACAGGATCAGGGACTTCCGCTACACCTTCCGCAAGATCATTTCCAAGATCCTCTGTAAGACAGACAACTTCCCCAAGGGCACCACTGAGCACAACCAGCACCTGACTGTCACCAACATGAACTCCCCAGTGGCCTCAGTGACCATCTGACAGTGCAGGTCCTGCTCCTGACCCCCAGCCCTCCCCAGCACTGCCCTCCCCGTGCCTGTGGGAGCAGTTTCACTACAGAGCTCCGAGAGGGTGCTCAGACATGACCACTCTGCAGTTATGCAGCTGTATTTGGGTTTATTTTTGTAATTAACATAGTGCCTCGTAGAGGGATCACCTGAGAGGGGACACTGAGAGCAGCTCACTGTGCCCACAGCCCCAGGGCGTGAGAGCATCGTGTTCCCTTTCCAGGTTGGACATTGACTGGGGAAGACTCACCTGCTGGGAGCATTTCCCCAATTGTGCTGCTCATGTCAAGTCATAGGATCTTTATTTTAATTATTGTTATTATTATTGTTATTATTTTTTAATATTTTGATTCATTTAGGAGTAATAATTTTGTGTCTGTTTGTGAGTTGTTCTCTAAGTCCATACTTGACAGCACTTTGGTAATACCCTAATTATTCCATCAATTGTTTGATGCAGTTTGTATTCTCTGATGGGAAAAAGTCTTAGCCCAGTTGCTGGTGTGAGACTGCATCTGTGTTCCAGGCTCTGAGGGGAGGGACTGTGTGGATGGGAAAACCAGATCAGAGCTGGCTGGCAATTTCTGCCCCTTACTGAAAGATGTGAGAAAAGAGTTGACCAAGGTTTTAGAACAGCAGTTTTATGGCCTTGAAATCACTTTGGTGTACAGGGTTGTGCAGCCCAAAGCTTCAGGTTTGCTTTCAGACCTGTTTGCAGATGCCAAAATGCAGAAGGCAGAGGTGCCCAAAGATCACAGCTGGTCTGATCCAGGGTCACTGAGGTCAGTGCCACTCAGACCTGGTGACAGGAGCTCTGCAATCAGGTTTTTGCTCCCAGGTCCAAACCTGCCATCCTGGCAGTGCTTCCAGAAGTGCAGCTTTTAGCTGTGAGATCTGGATGCTGCAGCTCACCAGATTCCTAAAGCTTGACCTGGCCAGGGTTCCTCTGCAGCCCTGTAACCCCCAGAAGCTGTGAATGCTTTTTTTAATAGTATTTTTTTTATTTTTAGTTTTTCTAATGCTGACCTGCATCAGTGCAGAAAGAGGCAGGAAGGGAGCTCAGGTGCTGCTCTGTGTGAGAAGCTGGAATGGCACGGCCTGTGACCTGATCTGGCCAAGCTCTCTGGGGCAGAAGTTCCCCTCACAGGGTGTTCAGCCTGGCCCCTGTAGCTGCCCAGGTGTCCTGGCCCTCACCCTGAGTGAGTCCCAAGCCCACTCAACAGCAGAGCAGTCTTAATTATACTGCAGGTTAATAACTCTTTGCAACCACAGCTCAGTAATTACTGCACCAATTTAACATGTAACTGTGATATCCCAAACTCACCAAGGGCAGAGCAGTGCAGCAGTTCTGAAGAACAAGCCCATGGTGGCCAGAGATGCAGCTGCTCCTGACCAGCCCAGACCTGCCACCACACTGGGCCCCTCACAGATGGGAGTCCTGCCCAAGGTTCCCTCTCCCTCCAAAGCACTCGGTGCCAGTAGCACCTCCTGGTGACTGGAGAGAACTTGGAGTGCAGGGATTGCTATTAAATATGGTTTTCAGCAGTAACTTGTGCAGGGAGAGACAGGGAGTAGGATTTCTAGAGGAAGGTTGCAGGGAAGGAAGTCTAAACACAGCCAGTTCCTGAAGAACAGGTCCAGTGGACAGACTGTGATGCCTGATGAGCAGTTTGTCCCTGAAAAATTGTACTTGAATCATATAGAAATCCACTTTGTATTTTTTAACTGTATTGCACTAAAAGGGGGGTAAGACAAGACCCCAAGAATTTAATTTCTCTGGCATATAAAATGACAAATATGGTGTAAAATCAGGTGAAAAACTGATCTGAAGTAATCTTGTTCCTGCAGCATCTTCTCTGGCAGCTGGAAGACCTGCAGGCAGCAGCTGTGGGAATGACTTTGGGCCCCCCAGGCACCAGGAATGGTCCACTGGGAGGGATGGATTTCACTCCCCTGTGCAGTAGCTCAGCTGTGAGAGCCAACCCCAAACCTGAGGGAATCACCAGCAGGCTCTGAATGGGTTTGTTCGTGCTTATGCAATGCCCAAATTTAGCTACAGCTCAGTATCTCAGATAGGGGCATTTCCAAGGAGAATCTGCACTGCAAGGCAAAACAAAAATAGGACCCCTCCCTTGCCCCCTCAAAATAAAAGCTCTGAAGGTTTCTATAAAAATGTGAAATAAAAATGGCCAAGGAATTTGTGTGGCCAGTGCAGCTGTGGCCGTTGGGCTGTCACTCCTCACTGCTCTCATGTGTGTCCATGGATGTGTTTTCCTCATGTTGCTCAGATTTTGTATTTGCAGTGACTGTTATTTACATACAGAATGCTTAATTTCCCACCCACACAACCTGGCTCAGCCTGTGCCCCATTATCTCTCGTGGTGATGCGTTCCCAAGGTGTGTCAGAGAGGCCACAGTGCCCTCAGGGAGGGCCAGAGCTGGGGGAGCTGCTCACTGGCTGTGTGTGCCCTGGGATCAGCAGAGTCCTCGCCCCAGGCCTGACATGGAGAGCTTTGCCTTGCCCACCAGCACGGGGTGGTCACCTCGGCTGAAAAGGGTCGATGCCAAAGCACAGCAATGAGGATGATGCTTCCAAAGTTTGTGTCACAGCAGAAGCACAGCCCTGTCACCAGCCCAGGGTGCTGAGGGGGGCCTGCCCCAGTCCCTGGGACAGGTTTGCCAGTGATGAATCTGAAATCACTCTGAGCAGGTGCCTGCAAAGAGCCACAGCAGCTCTTTAACTGTGGGGCACCAACAGACCTGCTGGACTGTTTGTATCCCCACATCCCAAGCACACAACATCACAGATTAGTTCGAGCATCTTCAGAAATCCCAAGAATAGCCTGATTAATAAAACAGAAGTAAACACAGGCTTCTTAACATTTATTAATTAATTTGTCAGTGCAAAGCTGCTAATTAATGTCATGCTTGGCTGCAGCACAGGAAGAAACCTGCCAGCCACAATGAACATTTGACAGCCTTGTAGATATGAAAAATGCCACTACACCCCCAGGAGGGTACCCAGAAAGTGTATCCCCGTGTGATCCAAATCCTTCATCCTTCATCCTCTTCCTCAGCCAGTAAGATGCCTGTGAGCTGCTCCTCAGAGACAGGGAGCTCCTGGCAGGCTCCCAGGGCCTGGCTCAGGTACACAGCCAGGATGTGTTTGCACTGCAAAGGGAACAGCAGGAGCAATGGCATGTCCTGGCTGGACCAGGAACCCATCCTGGCCACAATGGGTCTAATAAACCACATGGTTCAAGGGACAGAGCACAGCCCTCTCCCTGGCCTGGCCCCAGCCTGAGGCAGAGCACTTACCAGAAGGCTCTCACTCTTCTGCAACACAGAAAACCCAAAAGCAGGACATGTGCAGAAGTGGCAGGAGCTGTAGCAGGTGTAGAGTTTGCCTGAGCTCCCAAGGACCTGAAACAAAGGCAGAGAAGGAGTCAGAGGCAGCATTCCCCTAACTCAGCCTGGGCCCTGAGCTCTCTCTGCACCCCTTGCCTAACAGGCAGTGTCCAGAAGTTTGGGCTCTCCCACAGAAGTGCCTATGCCTCAAAATCCCCCCTAGTCCCAGCAGATCCAGGACACCAGACTCACATTCCCATTGCAGGGGAAACCATTCTTTTTTCAGTCTGGCCTTTGCCCTGGGTCCTCCTTGTACTCCAGGCTGAGTTTGTTTCACTTGTGATAAGTTTGTTTTCCTCTAGCCCCTTTGATTGTTTTTTCCAAGATGAAGTACCCTGATGGAGCCTTTCCCTCAGAAGTGTTTTGCTTTGAGGAGGGGGGGAAGCCACAGACAGACACTGCCAGATTTGGGCTGACTTCAGCGTTCCCCCACCCTGACCTACATGGCCAGAACACGACTCAGCTCCTGCCTAATAAGGCAGAATCTAAAACCCAAAGACTCAGAGAAAAAGGTGCCTCTGTTCCTGGGCAGCTGCAGCCCAGCCAGGCACTGGGGTGCCCTCCTGGCCCTGAGATGCTGAGATTTCCTTCCTCTGCCCTCAGCTCCAGCCTGCACAGTGAGGAAACATCCCCGTGGGGCTGTCCCTGCCAGTGTGGGGACACAGGAGGGGCAGCTGAGGCAGCTCCTGCTGCCACCAGCACACACAGACAGGCAGCACTGCAGTCTGTGCCAGGGCCTGGTGCTCAAACCCCACAGTTCTAGGAAATGAATGGAAAAAGACTTAAAAAAGAAGAACCTAATAAAAGTGCAGGATGTGAGCAATGCAAGTGGCATTGGCAGGAGGGCTGCAGCACTCCCTCTCCTCCCCCTGCTCACTGGCATCACTCCACAGCTCAGCATTTGTGCACCTCAGGCACAGCTAAAGGTGCCCCAACTGCTGCCTGGTCACCACCTGGCACTTCTGCCAAACCCAGCCCAGCTCCAGCACCAGCCAGACCCACCATCTCTGCAGCAGGTCAGTGTTACTGAGCCCTGAGCTGGGGTTACAAGGGCTGGATTCAGTCTGCAGCGTGGGCAGGTGCTACACCAGCTCTCTGCTGATCATAACTCTGGGGTAATACCAGCCCTTGGACACTCATCAGTGTGGCAGTGTCCTCTGTTAGGCAGAAAGGCCATTAATGCCCAGGCATTAAAAGACAAATCACAGCTTTCACTTGACTGAGGGCTCTTTCTTCTCCCACCTCAGCTCCTGAGGGCAAGAACTGCCCACACTACAGGCTGCAGTCCTGGGGCAGGTCTGAGCAGAGATTCCTCTCCTGAAGCAGTACCTGAGATGTGCTGGCTGATATGGACTATCCACACTTCAGATTTGGCTACAATGACCCAAAGGAGTTTCACAACAGAACCAACCCCATGGCCTCAAAGAGCACAGTTCTCCAGATCCACCACCTCACATTCCAGCTCGACCACATCTGGGTGCCAACAGCAGAGCTGACTTTCTGGGGAATAATTAAAAGGGATGATTGTGGCTGTGTCCAGGCACCGTGGAGGGCCCCTGGGCTGGGTACCCACACCACACACACCCATGGGGAGCCACTGACTGCAGGGCAGGGTCCCAGACGGGGCTCCTGTCCCTGCCCCAGCCAGTGGCCTCAGGGGAGGTTCTGCTCTTTGTTTCTGCATCTCAGACAGCTGCGCTGAGGAAGAGTTTCACAATGGGACCAACCTCACACCCCCGGAGAAAATATCTCTCCAGATTCCTGTGTTAATGAACTCATCAGCGTGGCCTTAATCAGCCATCAGGCTGCCCTGCAGAGGAATGCTTGGGAAGCACCCAGGGCCCTGCAGGCAGGGGCTGCTTCCTGCAGTTTGTCCCGGTGAGCAGCCCTGCCCTGCCCGTCCCGGGGCTCCCCTCCCTGCAGAGGCAGCAGGACAGCAGTTCTGATGCTCTTTGTCACGGCTGATGCAGCTGTTGGGGCAGTTCTCAGGCCATGCCCTACAAAGCTCTGCAAAGGGAATGTGACCATTCTCAGCCCAGTGGCACATTCAGACAAGCAACAGTAAAAAAGGGAAAGCCTTTGAGCATTCAACTCATTAGTGAGGTGGCTGCTCTCTAAGGGTGCTGGAAGCAGAGCTTCTTAGGCTTTACCAAATATCCACAGGCAAGCCCTCAACTGAAATCCAGGGCTGTGCTCCTGAGCACTGTGTGTCTGATTCATGACTCTCTGGAGGGGCCCATGTCCTCTCCAGGGCCCCAGAAGCCATAAAGACTCCACGTGCAAATCAAGCAATGCAAGCTCTGAACATGTGAGAAATGTTTGTGTCATCACCCAGGCCTGACTTCACAGCTCTTTTCTCACCCTAAGTGAACCCAAAGCATCTCAGCACCTCAAGTGGAGGAGAGAAGGCCCTTTGCAGGGAGGATATTTAGGAATGTTCCTCTTGGCTGCTACAACAGAGAGCAAAGAGATTCCCCCTTCTCTGGTGTGTAAAAGCACAGCCCCAGGTTCAGCACTGGAGGGCTGTGCTACCCCAGGGAGTTGGGAGTGCTAACAGAGGGAATTGGGTGCTCCTTCACCAAAATCTCTCCACGTGGCAGTGGCTCCTCTTTTCACCTAATGAGCCTCAGCTCCAACCCCCATCCTGGGCTGTAATTAGGGCTAAGGTGAGCTCTTCTCCCTAAAATGCCATTTTATGAAGACTTTTCTGTGATTCACAGACTTGGCTGCAGTGAACTCAGTGAAGCCCACGGGTCTGGCCCTGCATCCCTTCCCTGCAGACAGAGGCCAGGAGTTTGCAGATAACACTGTGTGCACAACTGGGCAGGAGGAAGAACTTCCTTTGCTGGATAGGATGAGAGTAATAAAGCAAAATTAGCAATCCCTGGAAAACTTCCTTCTGACTGTGATACCCACAAACACATAAATCTGCCTGACTGGCTGGGAGCCACAGGGAACACACAGGGCTGCTCTGGTGCCAGCCCGAGGCCACTGCTCCCCAGGATCACTGCTGCAGTTTGTGAAAAACTGATTCTCTGTGTTTATCCAAGTGCCCTTCCACGTCCTGCACCTCAGGGAAATATTGGCTCACATGCCAAGTGGAAACACCAGGAAGCAAAGCTGAGGAGGAGGAGCAGGGTGTACCTGGTAGAGGCTCCTTCCGCTGGGGGACGTGACTCGGGTGACAGAGCGCCGATCCACCAGATCCAAAGCTGGCACAGCACATGGGCCAAAAATGAACTTCAGCCTGAAAGAGAACGTGTCTCTAGTGAGGTCACACCACAAAAGGCCACCTGGCTCACCCTCAGCCCACAGATGTAGCCCTGTGGAGTGCAGAAGGGCCTGCAGCCAAAGCAAAAGGAAGACTTGCTGGCAAAGAGAAGCTGCAGGAAGGAAATCCTGGGGCATGGCCAGGGCTGGGAGCCAACTGAGGTTACAGACAACAGGAATGTCACACACACAGCCCAACTGTCCTGCTGCAGTAACTGTGAAACTGGCACTTGCATAGACAGAGATTTTAGTGGGAGCAACACTGGAGCACAGGGGGCCAGACCTGCTAATGCTAAAGAGAAAAGGGGCTTGTGCTCTGGGACACCTCAGTTGTACATCCAAGCTACCCTGGGTGTGTTGTCCTGGATCAGATCACTGAGCAGCTGGCCCTGAATCCCACCTCCAGTCATGGTCCACACATCATGCCTGGGAGCAAGGAGGGAGCAAGGAGAGAGCAAGGATGATACAGAGCTCCTGGAGCAACAGGAAGTGCAGCAATGGGGCTCTTCCTCATCCCAGGAAAATTGGTTTCAACCCTGGAGAACAAATGAGTCGTTTTGTAGTGATCGAACCTTGTCTATCACAGCCACAACTGAGGCATAAACTGTTCTTTCTCTACCCACCAAACTGCATGGAGAGGAAGCTGGAGGCCCTCAGGGAATCACTGAAGACACTCCACTGCACATGGAGCCACTGGATAGCAGCAGTTTTACATCTGTAACCCAGCTATGAGCAAGGCTCAGGGGCAGCAAAGCTACTCCACGTAAACACTCAGTGCCTTCTGTCCCTCCACTCTCTCTAAAAACCCTTCCCCTTCCCTTCCAGGCAGGACATGTCACCTGGATGCACTTACAGCACAGCATTTATGGATGAGAGAGTGCCTGGGATGGAGGTCAGACCAGGCTGAGCCAGGTTTGCTCAGGTGCACCTTTGCCTCCTGCCTTCACACCCCTCTCCCAGGGCTCTGTGCTGCCAGGCAGCCCCACAGGGGCACCCACTGCTGTGTGCCCACTGCTGTGTGCCCACTGCTGTGCAGTTCCACACCAGCAAGGGGGGAAATAAAGAGCTGGGAGCCCTTAAGGCACAGCAATTCTCATCTACACACTCACTGCACATCCCTGCCAGGAGGATTTATCTCCTGCTGATGCCCTGCAAGGGAATATGATAAGCTGTGTGTTAAATATGGATATCTGCACCTTTAGCCTGTTGTCCAGACAGCTCATGGGCTTGACCATCATTCCAGACCTGCAAACCCAGCTGCTCTGAGTGTGTGCCAAACTGCTCAGGGGCAGCTCAGTCAACTTCACAGACCTTTCATCTGCTGAGAAAAATCTGTGTAGTCTGGATAAGTTACAAGGGTAAACAACAAGAGAATGAGCAGTGATGAAAAGATAGCACCAAACACGAGCAGGAGAGAGATTCCAGCCCCAGTGAGGACACAGCAAGGCAGAGCCCTGGCAGCCCAGCAGGGCTGACCTGCCCGGCTGAGTCAAGCTCAGTGAGAACAAGCCAAGCAGACAGACTGATTCCAGGAAGACCAGACCTCCAGTTGCACAAACTCCAGGCAATAAGGACTGAGCACTGAGGAGGTGGGTGGGGGACACTTAACGTAAGACATTCCTCAATGATTAGGCTGGGGACTGTAAGGGGGCTGAGTTTAATGAGTTTCAGGAACTCCTTCAAATTTAGGGAATTCTTTTCTCATGTATATAATTCGATCATTTTAACAGGAAATGCCCAAAGGAAATTCAAGGACTTCAGAGATTTGGAAGAGGTTCAGAAATTAAATCAGCTTCTGAGCTGCTGGTTTGATGGAAATCTGACTGCCAAGAGCTACCACCCAACCATTATTAAACTTAACAAGGGAATTTCTTTCCTCCTCTTTCTTTCATGACAAGAAGGAAACAAAAACTTACAAGACTTGTCAAATCTAATCCCACCCTTCAAAGGCCAGTGTGGTCCCAGGAGAGGGAGCCAGCACACCTTTCACAAGTGTTATGTTAGATAAGTCTAACACAAAGGGATTAAAGCCTGAAGGGCTCCTGGTGATCTGTCTCCTGGCAGGCAGGAACACACAGTTAAAGATAAATCTGAGAAGTTTCTTTCACTGTGACAGTGCCTTTTCTCCACCTTCAACACCAGTTAATGAGGGCTGAATTGTGAAACTCGGATCTCTTAGGAGACTGCCTGGGAGTGGCCGAAATGTTCACAAGCTCCAACCAACACCAGGGGGACAACGCTGGTCTGACACTTCTCTGAACAGAAGGAAACTCTCAGGGTAACCTTCAGGTTAACAATTCCCTCATGCAGGGAGATGACACATTCCCTTCTCCCTTTCTATCACACGTGCCCATGACTCAGAACAAGTGACCTCAGGGTGCTGCTGCGCTCACAGTGATAGGAACACAGCGGGATGCAGAGCTCCAGGGGTGTGAATCACCCTGAGACACAGCCCACTCTCACAGAAACCTCCATCCAGAGCTCAGGTTAACCATTCTGGGTTTAAATTAGAGCAAACCATCCCAGGAGGCTCAGTGATGATCTCATGAATCTCTGGGAAAACCCTGGAGAGAGTCCCTCTGAACCTCCATTTCCAGGGCCCCCAAGCAGTCCCTTGTTTCAGGCAGTACCTGTTTCTCTGCATCAGGAGCTGGTACTGGTCAAAGAGGAGAAAACCAGAGATACTGTGGTGAGGGCTGAGCACCAACTGCCCTTTAGCAGGACACTGGGGACAAGAACTGAAGTAAAAGACACTTACCCCAGCAGCAGGTCATCAGGGACTGCAAGAAAAAGAAAAGGAAACACGATTTTGCTGAATTTCCCCACTGAGAAACATCAGCATCACAGTGTCACCCCACGGACCCCCAGAGGCCACACAGGACTGCAGGGCTCTAACCATCCTCTTTAGCCACCAAAAAAGCAACAAGGAGCAGCAAAGTGATCTGCTCTGGTAGTGCTAAGGCACTTACCAAGTACAGGAGTCACAACCACAGGCATTAGTTTTAAAAAGAAATGCAGGAGCCCAAATGTACTTTGTTTTACAATAACCTACTTTTAAAAGCACACAATGAAAAGCATGAGGCCTCAACATCTTACTCTGTTACTTTAACAAGTTGGTTAAAAATACATATATTGTTTTCCCTAAAGCCTCTTGGCATGAGTTGAGAACTCTGGCATCAAAACTTTAAAAATACTGTTCTTTTCCCAGCAGAGTCTTGCAGGGCACCACTGGTTTATGGCTTTTAATACAGCACAGAAACATCATCTGCTCACTTACTGGAGCCTCTTACTAAGCTGGAAAGTTACACTTCAGAAAGCCAGTCTGTCTGTTGTAACCAACAGCTTGGGCTCTGCTTGTCCAGTCTGAGCTTCCTGTTACCACCCATGGGACAGAGTACTGGGGCTCTGTATCCCACTGAAGGGCTGGATTTTTTACTTTAAAATCCTTTGTTCCAGCAATTAAAAATACTCTCTATGACTTGCACTGTTGGTTTGAATTTTCCAGCTTTATTCTAATTCTCTGAAGTGATTGATCAGTTTGTTTCCACAGCTCTGTCCCAGTCTGTGCCTTAGTACCATTCTGCTTTAAGCAGAAATACATCTTTGAAGGAATACTGACATTTTTTTTCCCTTAATTTACAACAGGATTTAAAAAGCTCTTTTAAAGGGCACATGTAGATTTTGGCTCAGTTCTAACCTGACAGGAGCCATCCTGCAAGGGTGCCAAGGCTGTCCCTGGGGTCACTCTGACAGCTCAGACATGAAGTGTCTGCCCATTCCTCACTCCCACGTAGTGCTCAGACAGACTTATCTTATTTGGTTGGTTTTAGAGCACTTAAAAACATTCCTTCAACAATTTCCTCAGGAAGAACCACTGGTGCTACTTTCCAAGGAAGAACACACACATTAATATTCTCTTAGCACAGATTACAGAACTACACCAGCAATTCAAAGTGCAGGGAAGGGAATTGTTCTTAACCAGCTGCTGGAAGGGGCCAGGATTTAAGTGCTGGCTTCTGCTCGGTCCGTTCAGGCAAGGGGGAGTTGCTCCTTGTCCTGGGATCACCAACACCCCCTCTGCCGGTCACTCAGGAAATGCGACCGGGTTTATACAGATTTCCCTTTCGACTCGAGTTTTGAAATTAAAATTAAAATCAAAACCAGCGGTACAAACGGCACAGCAAAATTCCTGCCCAGAGGGACCGAAATCACCCTCCTCGGGTGCAACCACAGCACCAGAAGCTCCAAGATGCAGCATTACCTTAAGCACCACATTCAAAGAAGTGTCCAAAGCAGCCCAATGTTTGAATTTGCCTTTGAGAAGGGGCTGCTCCCCATTCTCTGTGCTCCACCTTCCCCCGTGCTGCCTCCAGACACAAAGGCCACTCCTGGGGCAACAGAGAATGCAGACAGGGGGAAGCCAAGGACCCTCCTCACTCCCTGAGCGGCATTACCGGCCCCCGCCCGTCCTGCTCTGCCTTCACATACCGTGTGAGGTCTCCTGAAAAGCCTTTTTAATCTCTTTCAAAAGCTCTTCTGCTACTGCTGGCAAGGTACTGCCCATGTCCCTGGCACTGGACATTATTGTGGAGGAGAGACAGAACAGGACAGTAGGAATCACTGAGCTCACTGCGGATACCAAAAACCAGGAGGGCCTGTCCGGGCAGGGCTTTATCCCAGCCCAGCCCTCAGCCTCAGGAAGGGCACCCTCAACAACTTTAAAAATGTGTTTTTTTACCCGCTCTGGGAACACAGGAGTCCTCACAAACACGCGAGGCTCTCAGATGCCCCCGGTCCATGCTCTGACACTCCCTTTAGATGTTCACACACATCGCTGAGCTGCCCTCAGGGCCGAACAGCCCCAGCTCGGCCTGCGCTGCCCCCGGGGCCGCTCCGGGAGCTCGGGGACCCTGCCCGGGGGGAGCAGCGCGGCAGGAACCGCCTGACCTGCTGCCCTGGTCCCAGTCCCGGTCCCTCCCTTNGTGCCGCGGCCCGGGGGGCAGCGGGGGCACCGCGGGAGCATCACCGCCACCGGCACCACCACCGCCACGGCGATCGCGCGGCCGCGCTGGGCCCGCCCGGCCCCGGCCGGCGCCGCACTGGCCTTCCTGGGAGGTGAGGCGGCCGCGGGCACGGGGACAGTCATGGGCACGGGCACCGCCGGCGGGCACGGCCGGGCCATCACTCACCCGCGGCCGCCCCGTCCCCGCAGGGCTCTCGCTGTTTCCCCGGGACGCGGAGGAGGAGGGCGAGGATGCCATCGTGCTGCTGCTCAAGAGAGCCAAGGTGAGGCGCGGCCCGGCCCGGCTCCGGCTCTGCCCGGTCCCGGCTCTGCCCGGCCCCAGCACTGACCGGCCCGGCCCCAGCTCAGCGCAGCACGGGGGGATCTCGCCGAGGCCGAGCGGCTCCTGCACCAGGCCCTGTGGCTGTCGCAGCGGGAGGACAACCGGCAGGGCATCGCCTACACCTTCAGCGTGGTGAGCGGGGCAGGGCGGTGGGAGCTGCGGGCCGGGCGGGGCGGTGGGAGCGGGCACAGAGCGGAGCTGAGTGAGGCTCGTCCCTGCCGGGGCTGCCTGAAAGCGGCACTTAGAGCAGCTTCAACACTCGGCACTCTCTAACCCGCCCCGGTGCACTGGAGGGCAGTTCGCCCAAGGGCACTCCGAGGTGTCTCCACCACAGCCGATGTGTCCGCATTGCACGAGTATTCGTTTTTGGTTCTCCGCATTCCTGGTACACGTTCATTACATCTCCCAACACTTCTTAGCATATATGCATATCCTCATAAGGCCTCGGAGGGTTTTCATTGAGGGTCTTGGTGGTTTTCTGCCACCAGAATTCTAAGTGACCTGGTGAATTTCTTCAAGACTCTGCACAGGGTTAAAAAGTTACTGGGTGTGCCTTGCTGGCTGCCTCAGTTCCCCTCCTCATTGTTTGTTTGAATCACTTGGCTCAGCTCTCTGTAGTTTCTATGTTGTAAATACTGTCAGTTCTTGTTACAGCTCTAAACCCCGACATCTCTACTTTTGTGGGTCTCTTCCAGATGGCAAACGTGGCCTTCATGCAGGGACAGCTGGACAATGTGAGTAGTTCTGCTTTTCCCCTCTGAATTTTAAGATGCTGACATCTTGTGCCAGATCCCAAAGGTGTGGAGTGCTGGGCCAGCTGCAGACAGAGCTGGGGGCAGAGGCTTCCCAGTACAAAGCAGAATAAGCTGCCTTAGGACTGCCAGTCCCATGAGCACATGATGCTGAGAAAGATGCTCTCACAGTAAAATTTTGAGCTCCAACATGGTGTGCAAAGGAAGGAATAATTCTTACTGTCAGATGCCACAGCTGAGCATGTAAATGGCTGTCCAGGGAGAATCTGGGAAAGCCCTGAGCACACACAGACATGGTAAACACCTGGCTGGTGCAGCAGTTCACTGGGTTCTGGTCAGCCTTTCCTTTCTAACTAGTCTTGATGCACAGTGTAAATGCCACGGATTTGAGACAGGTCTCTCCAAGTAGTGTGCCTCTTTTTAAAGTGCCATCATTCCTCAGCATCCTCTTCAACATTCTTGTTTTAGGCAGAAAAGCTCTACAAAGCAAGTATGAGCTATTTGCTTGCAGGGGACATGAAGGAGGTATGTTCACAACTCTTCAGTTTATTTCTTGTGCTGTAATTCCTGTCACTGGATATCAGCAATACCAGCTCTGAGCTTCATGGCCTCTCAGGAACTTGCTTTAATGGATAGAAGCTCTAGGGGGAACAAGATGGGGATTTTTAAGGTCTCAACTCTCTGACAAAGTAATGTTTCTGTTGGGGAGGTGCAAGAATGACAGTTGCATTGTGTGTCCTCCTGGCAGGATGACAATGCGATCCTTGAGATGTCCCTCAAGCTGGCCAGTATCTATGCTGCTCAGAAACAGTGAGTTCCCTGCTAGAGGCATCTTGTGCTTTCATCTCAGCTTCACAGTGGCAGGGGTGGCCAAGCAGAAGCTCTTTAAGGACAGGGTGCCTGAAGCTTTATGTGATGTAGCTTCATTTTGCAGTGAAGCCTTGGCATGGGTGGCCTGGGTTGACCTTGCTGGGAGAAAGGGGGTCCTGTGCACATCCTGAATCCCCCTGCCCATGGGTTGAGAGCAGGGTTCAGGCCTTGATAAAGAGAGCACTGGCCTTGCAGGTCCTCTAGAATGAGGGATTGAAGGTATTCACATTCATCCCTCAAGGGATGGAAGGAGCTTTGCTTTGCACTTTGCAGGGATAAATTAGCTGTAGCTGGCTACCAGTTCTGCATCCTGACCTTAGAGGAGAAGATTGCCAAGGAAAAGGACTTGCCTGAGGATGTCTTACCAGGTGGGACTGCCTTGTCTGCCAAAGGCTCCTCATTATCCTTTCCCCATTTCCAGTCGTTGATGTTGCTTTTCATATTGCCTAAGCATCACCTGCATGTCAGTCCATTGTCTTCACACTGCATGAGTTTCCTGCTCTTGTAGGATGGAGACTTGTGCTTGATCCTGCACAAGTGACCCCTTCACTGCTCTGTTTGCAGCTGAAGAAAAGGCCAACACCCGTCTCTTGCTCGGGATGAGCCTGGACTCCTACGCTCGCTACCTCCTGAGCATTGAGCAGCTCCCAGCGGCCCAGAAGATGTATGAGAAGGCTCTGCAGATAGCAAATGATGTTCAGGGAGAGACTCATCCACAGGTGACTTGTACTGCAGTGGCTGGAGCACCAGAGAAGGGCCGGCTGATCTTTAGGGAACAGCCCTGAGTAAGGCTGTTCTCCTGCCAGGAAGGGCGAGCATGCACATGTGTGAGGCACTTCTGTACTGACAGCTTCTCTGGGAAAGGCTCAGGGTGTGAATGTGATGCTTCTGCTGCCTCAGAGTGCTGCACAAGTCTTGCTCTGAGGCTGCCCATTTCCCTCCTGGTGCAGACTGTGGTCCTGATGAATGACTTGGCAACTGTGCTGGATGCCCAGGGGCACCATGACCAGGCCTATTCCTACGTGCAGAGGGCAGCAGAGCTGGCAAGGGAGACTCAGCACCCCGAGGAGCACATGGTGCTGAATAACCTGGCAGCAATTCTGATGCACAAAGGTCAGTAAATAAATGCCCACCTTGTCACTCTGTTTGTGCTGACTGCACATCCCTGTGTTGTAGGATTGAACTATAGGGTTGGCTTTGCAGGACTAGTTTTTGTTTAAGCAGTAGGTCTGACTTTGTGAAGGCAATTCAAACTGAGTTCAGCTGCTGACCCAGAAGGTTGCCAGAGGGCCTTGTCCTCTGTGTCCAGTAACTGGCTCCAAAAGGACAGAAGACATGCATGGGATTTGTTTCCATGAGATACTAATGCTGATGCAGCACCATGTCCAGTCATCATTGTTGCTTTCCAGCTCTCAGACCTGGCAGCCCAGCAGGATGTTTTCTGACCCTCCCTAGTTCCTGCTGTGTTCCAAGCAGTCCTTGCCCTTTGCATGTGGTCACCTTCAGGAGGGGACTCTGAGAATGGGTGATGTATCTGAGTAGCCGTGCCTCTTTTGCCTCCTGCTACAGAAGACTTTCTGCAAGCAAAACAAGTGTACAAAGAAGCTCTCAAGCAGGCACAACAGAAGGGGGATGTGGCTTCTGTTCAGCATATCCGGGAAGAACTAGCTGAGCTGGCCAAGAGGAGAAAGGGCTCCAAGTAAGTTTGGCCACAGAGTCCAACCGTGAGGTGGCCAAAGGCACCAAAGGCTGGTCAGTACCAGCAGCCTGGGATCAGCTCAGTGCAGTTCTTCAGGGGAACTGCAAGGAGGAGTTCAAGGACTACCCAACAACTGAGCCCAAAATAAAGGTGTGAAATCTTAACCATGTGAATTTGTGGAGCAGTCTGTGGTTAGAGTGACCTACTGTGCTACTGATTTAACTCTGACTGCCAGCAAAGTGCACGGGTGGCCTGGCATTAATACTTGCAGTTCAGTGAAGGAGTAGTTGTTTGCTGCCCCTGCCTGCTCACAGAAGTGTTCAGTTTCAAAACATGAAACATGGCTGGACTAGAGCAAGTCATGAAAAGGAACAGGCAGGAATTGTCTCACTCTTTACATGCTGGACAGCACAACAGAGGCTGCATTTCTATTAGTGCTACAGTTCAGTGTCTTTGAACTTCAGTAGAGCATTTCCCAGGCTACATCTGCACTGTGACAGAGCTGTAGCTCCATGTCCTTGCTCGAAGACCAAGGGTATTTCTTCAAAGCATTCAGCATCCAAAGATAGAACATGCCCTCTCAGGGGAAGGGTGAGACTGTTACCAAAACAGAGCTGTTGTTAGAAATGCAACACTTGGCTCCCTTACCCCACTGGAGAGCACAGAGAGTGCCAAAGCTGTCCTCCTTCCTTGCATAGGTCAGTGTTAGAATGCTGAGGCTTCCTGGTGGAAAAGAGGGTATGTACAAACCCATCTTTGTCAGCTACATCCCTTCGTCTGAATCAAGTATGAAGAGCTGCTCTTTATACACCAGATTTTTTCAGTTCTGCCCTGCCAGGAACCCTAATGTTAAAGACAGAGGAGAATTAAACCAGAAATTATCAAATCCATATTTAGTTAGGATAGTATAATTAACTAGTTCTGTCACTAACCAAGCAGAACTTCAGCTGGTTGGTACAACCCTCACTGGTAACTGCATCATTATTAGTTCTCTTGGAGGAGCAGCTTCAGCTCTGCTGAACTGAGAGCTAAGAGGAGGCATGTAGAGTTTCTAGAGCAGAAGTTCATGGAAGCTGGAGAAACTTGCCAGGAGTAAAAATATGGCTGTACTAAGAGCAAGGCTCTGACACATTAGAGCCAGCCTTCTTTGGAGTTCTGGTTTTAGTTCTGAAGTGGCAGACCTTGGACAGCAGCACTGTCAGCGGGGAGCCTGCAGCACCCCCGAGGGCAGGGTCTTGCTTGATGCTGCAAAACAAGAGGGAGACACAGGAAAAGCAAGTGGAGAACTGATCCCCTTTATTGATTGGTCTGAATCCAGAAGTCACTGTCTACTGAAGACATTGTGTGGAAATTATGATGCATGGGTTTTTCAAGTCTTAAATGATTTCATATCAGAATCACGAACCATATCAAGATGAAAGCATTGTGAAAGCACTGATCAGAAATCAGGTAAAAATTTGTAGTAAACTACACTTTGTAAACATGACTTACAAACACCTTCCTGTTTGAAACAGGGCAGATGTTGTAATTCCATACTTGAAGGTTACTGGAATTGTGGTAAACCCTAACTTAGGCTCTGGAGAGGTTTTTACACTGGAGAAGTTAAAACTTGGATAACAAACAAAAAAGCAGCAACAGTTTATGTGCAAATGCCACTCAAGCTCTATCTTAGAAGGTGACTATCCTACTTTGGATATCTTGCTGCTGCTGCAGCAATAACATGAAGCTTTGCAATGAACATGCTCTACTTACTGTACAGGTAGCAAAGACATTTGTCTGTACATGCCTCTTTCACATTGTATTTGTTACACTAAGAAAGTGAGAACAAGTGAGTTTAAGAATGGAACTTAACTCTCCACTCCGAATTTAAATCTACAAAAAGGGCAGATCAACTCGTTTTCCAGTATATGTTGCTGTGGGAACAAAAAAGAGAGTTAAAATAAGAGCACAGGTCTACAAACAGGATGAAAACGTCACTGCTTCAAGCCAGAAGGGTAAAGGATGGGAGGATGAGAAAAATCTTTCTTAGAGAAAGACTGCAAGGAGGTTTAAGACTGCCAACGGATCTACTCTGATGCAGTGTCTTAAAAAAGTAGCAAAATAATTCTGTATTTTCAACACAGTGTCAAGTTTCCAAATGAGTTCCTTTGGATTTTTTTGTTTGCCCACACTTGGGGCAAAAAGGCTTTCCTTAAAGGACTGAAAACAAATTTGCTATTGGTAAATAGTTCTGTGCTTCTTCCTGTTTGTAACTGGACCACCCAGTCCCTCCACAGGATGCAGAGCTCACATGGCTTAAGGTTACACACTGCATTACACCTTCCATACAATGCATGACAAATACAGAGGGAAAATCCAAAAATTTCCACTGGAAAATAACTTCAAGGCAAAGACTCTGTTGATCAATGAGATGCAAAAGCAGTTTGGAATCTTACAGACCACGCCACCCCCCAACTCAGTGCTATCTGTAAATCAGTCCTTCTACCCCTGGAAGATTTAAAGTCACTTCCTGAGGTCAGTGCAGCATAAAATAAGATGCTTTTGGAGACTGGATGTCAGGACACCCTGTGATATCACTAACCAGATGTACATGAGCTACAAGCATACCATAGCAAGCATAGACAGATGAATGATTAAGGAGACTCTCCTAGTACCATATACAATTTAAAAATAAAAATCACCCTAAAAAGTATTGCACACTTCAGGAGTTAAGCCAAGCATTTGTAAGGACTTCCACCAAAAGCTTGCTTATAGGGACTGGGACGCAGACTTCAAAATAATTATTACATAAAGATTTTTAAATCAGATTGGAGGAAGGTAAAAATCACAGTACCTATTTCAAACTAGTTGTAACAGAAGCCAAGTAGTTGACTCATGTGTTGCTCAATTATTCTATAAAAGCACTTTGTTTTATTTGAACTTGGGATGTAGAGGTTTTTCTTCTTAAAGGATTTATCAACCCACCCAGAGCCTCTGTTCAGAAAAGCCATTTGCTGTGGTTAAATATGACAGTAAAATTTAGTAGCCTGTTTTGACTGCATACAATGCAGAAACAGAAAACACTAAGATAGGCTTTTGGGGCACAGTTAAAATTCCCAGTGTGCATAACAGTGAGGTATGCCTCCAGAAGCTGTTCTTTTTGTTTCTTTAACCTTTTAAAAATGAGCCATAACATACCCATGCAATAATATTTCTGCAGTGTTGCTAAATAAAACCAACTGCACCAAAAATTTACAATGTGGCAGAATTTAAAATTCAGAGAAATATATCATCTTATTCCAGCGAACCGGACTATGTTAATGTACAGAATTCACTAAGGGGTCAGTCTTAAAAATCAACATTTTCACAAGAGCTCGAACACCACTGAGAAAGTGTGTCTAGGGAAAAAAAAATTATATAAAAGCACAGTGCCCGCAGGAAGTGGCACGGCATTAAATGGGCAATGATGGTTGGGAGCTGGGGTTCTGGTTAGGCTAGGCTGAGAGGGAGGCTAGGGTTATGGAGAGTATTCTACACTGGAGGAAATGCTTAAAAAAAAATTACAAAATGACCCCCAAAGTTTAGGCAATGATTTGAACATAAGTACACCAGATACTATAGCAAGGGAAAAAACACTGCAAAAAGTACTCTCTATTTACAGAAGAATGATTTAAAAGACATTATGGTTTTCTTTACAAATAGATGTAGAGCAGGAATAGTCCACATTTTTAAAAACTCTTTACATATTTATCTTTAGTAAGTCAACCTCCTGAATCACAATGCTCCAACACACGGCCTGTGCAGAAGGCATCGAACAGACCCTCCAGCAATTCAATGTGTGGCCCTGGCTCTCTTGGAAAGTCTCTGTGGGCACAAGTCACAAACAGCTTTGTTTTCACCCCCCCTGCGGCGTGCACAGCTCAGTCGTCGCTGTCGGACAGAGTCTCGTACTGCGCCGACAGCAGCGGCGCCGGCTCGCGCTCCCACAGCCGCGCCTGCCCGTGGGCACTGCCGGGCGCCAGCGCCGGCGCCGCGCACGCCAGGGATGTTGGCGGGGTGCTGCTCAGCATCCTCATCGTCAGCGGGTTGTACGGGAACTGCGTGGAACCTGGGGAAGGAAAACAGGAGTGGTGCTGAGAGAGCTGGGTGGACCAGGCTGGGTTTGGGTGTGGTAACTGTTGGGGTCACCATTTGTGGGGGTAAGGGGGGTGCGTTAATGACGGTCAGAAGAGGGTCAGGCACAGCAGCATCAGAAGGCTTGAACTTAGAGGTTTATTTTTAGTTACAGCTTCTCTTTACTCTTGTATATACACGTCATCACACTATTGGCTAGTCATTTCAGCTAAGCATACACCATAACATTCTACTGGCTACAGAGTATCCCACATTCTACAGGTGGCTTTCTCCTCCTTAAGGGTGCACTCCAAACTGCTTTCCTTCAAAGAAACACTCTGAACTGCTCCTTATCTATCTCTTCATCAACTACCTTAGACATTAGAGGATCACGAACACACCGTCACCCCCTACAATAACTAGCAGAAAATCCATTTTAGAAACTGCTCATATGCTGTGAACTTTTGGCCATTATCCAGTGTTACAGTACATCAGCACCTGAGCTTTCTACAAACCCCTAGTCTGGTTTGTGAAGTTTGAGAGAACCCCATTCCTCACCTGTTGATGAAGGCCTGTCTTCCCAGGCCCACACTGGAGTCTGTCTGTGGTAATCCCCTTCTGAATGTACAGACGAGACAGAAGAAGGTCTTTCAGATCCCAAATATGCCTGTCCAGGAATCGGAGACTTCGACTTCCTGCTGTTTGACTTGCCAACGAGCTTCTGCTTGCTGACTCCCCCTCCTGGGAACAGAACACTGTATTTAACCTCTGGGTGTTTGTTTCTCTAAGTTATCCTGCAGCCCTGGGAAGCTTCAGGTGTCCAATACACCCTGCTCTCTCTTCCCCAATTCCATCAGTGTCACAGGCTAATGTTCCTGAACAGCCAGGACTGCAGAGGGAATGCAAACACCACCTCTGTCACCTCCAAGAAAAAGACACTGATTTTTCAATGACATCAGGTTTATTCAAACCCTTGATTAATTTATTTTCTTTAACACCATGGGATATTTAGGAGTTGCAGTAACACCTCACCTGAATTTGGTGATGGATTGGCCTCTTCCCTCCGTGTCTCGTTACTCGCCGGTACCACAGCCCCGGAGCTGCCTGGTGCCACCGCGATGGGCTGGGACATCACAACTCCATGTTCCTCACTCTTGTCATCGAAGTTTCCCATCAGTGCTTTCCTAATAATGTCTTCCAGACCCAGATTACTGGCAGGATCTGCGAAGGAATGACCCCTAGAACTGACTGCACCTGGGAAAGAAAAGAAAACAGAGAAAGGTGGGAAGGGAGACAAAAAAATGTATCTCAGAGAAATTACAAAGGGATGTGGGAAAGATTTTAAAGAGAGGCAGAAAAGCGGGGAAAAAACAAATATGAGATTTTTTTCACTGCAAAGCAGATCACAAATGGCTACAGGGCAGACATGGCAGCAAACACAGCATCAGACTCTTTGCAAGAGGGTAAATTTTACTCTTTTGTTGGTTTTTTTTTAAATAGCCAAGGAAGCTGAGCATGCTGGTTGTGACAGCATATGAAGTAAAATCTGCAGCTGTTTTAAGAGAGAATATGTCTCTCACTAACAATCCATACTAATTTGTCTAATGAAGTGTGATATATAGCAACTATTTATTCCAAAAGCTTGTCTTTCATGTAAATTAAGGGAGACCAGCACTGTCTTCTTTTAAAAGACAGAAGCAGCATCAGAAGGGGCTGCCACTGGCCAAACTCATGTACAGAGACCTGTGGTACAGAAGTATAGGGTATATTTGATTTCCTTGTCTCAGGGAAAGTTGGTGGATTTTATGCATTTATAGGAAAAAACCCCAACACCTGTTGTTTCCTTTACTGAAAAACTTACCTGAGGTAGTGACTGCTGGCAAATTGAATATTTCAGTCCCTGGCTGAGCAGTTGCTGCAATTAAAACACAACATTTCATTGAGTTTTTCAGTACTGATGATCACTACTAGTCCTACTGCACAAGAAAAAAACCCCAAAATGCAGTTCTAGTATCATATTCTTCCCTGTCAGTGTCCATTCCTGAAACTACATTAAAATATGTTGTTTAACAAACATAATCATAAGGGCCAAGAAAACCATTCAGTTTCAAGACACTTTTCCAAAAAGGAATATGTGTAATAGTTAATATTGATAGAAAGCAAACTATACACACAAAGTTAATTAGAATAATGTCAGGTTTTAACAACTTTCTCATTAATTAGGTGTTTTTCACCTCTCAAGTGTTAAAAACATTAAATGTGACAGTCCTACACATATGTAACAGCATTAAAAAAACCCCTATCAAACTTCTATGATCCCTAATTATTATGTTTTATACAAATAATTTATATTATCTGAAACATTTAGGTCAGGACATTTATGGATGGCAGTCACAGAAAGCACAAGCTGGAAAAATGGAGTGAAAAGGCAAGTCCTGCATACCCATGTCAGAGTCACCTCCACCAGATGAGTTCAGCTTTCGAAATATCTCCTGTTTCTTGGACTTTACCATTGGTGAAGTGTTCTCAAGCTTGGTGAAGAATGAAGGCAGGTAACTGATACTGCCTGGAGAGCGAGAGTCAGTCCTGCCAAGACCAACATGTGTCAAAGAGACAGAACATTTAAAATGTTCATTTAAATCTTTCCAAAAGCAGGAAGGCAGGAACCACTAATATTAGGTGAACACTGTGGTGCTCAGTAACACTTGACTTTGGTTAAGCAGCTGTAATCTGGCAAATAACTCTTTGATTACACATACCTCTGTTCAGTAGGCTCAGTTCTTTGGGAAAGCAAAAGAACATTTTCCTGTTTCTCATGTACAACTGGGACCTGAGGTGGCGAGATTGGCTCGTAGGGCTCTGAAGAGACATGACTCCTCTCTGGAGATTTTCCAGGCCTACATCCACAATTCAGAGACAGACAAGTACTCTTAATGCATGTACAGCAGCAGTTAACTCATGTAGTTGCTTCCCAGTTGCTCCATAACTACTTATGTCTAGTTATATGTTACATGCTTTAGTCTGCTTAGTGACCTCAAAAAGATGACTATGATTGTCCATAATGACTCTGATAGGTTTTAAGGAACTAAACATCTTCACCCCTCTAAAAACTGGAAATTAAGCAGGAGTAGTGAAAGGAAAACAGCTATAACTTATGTTATGGAGCCAAACAATTGTCAAAAATAGTATGAGACAGATGTTGCCTAAAAATAAGACCAAAAGGTACCTTTATTTCCAATCTACATCAAGATTACTGCACTATTTTATACAAATATCAGATCTGAGCATCAATTAAATTTGCAGTCGGACTGGATATGTGCATTACCTTCCCCTGGCCTTGTCAGACAGGTTTTCAGGGGACACTCTGGCTCCTGGCCGCTGGTGGTGCACAGGCTGTGCCTGCGCCTCGGGGCTGTAGCGGTTCGATGTCTTGGCCCGGCTGCAAACAGGTGTTGGAGCAGGGCTGGAGTTCTGAAATGTAGTGGTGGGAGGCTGCAAAGAGGCCTGAGAAGCTGCTTGATTTCTTGCAAAGTCTTGTGTAATAATTTGCTGAATGTCACAAAGAAAACAGAAAAAAAGAGAACTTGGTCAGACATTGGCCAGAGTGTTGGTATTCATGAAATAAATGAGACCAATTGCAAATATAAATTCAGACACAATATTTCATAATATCCTCAAATAAAACTAATAATAACAGAATTGGTATTGTGTTCCAAAACCATGTGTTTTGATAATCAAAATACCACTTTCCCCATCTGAAAAGAAGTAAGCAAATAGACGTACACAGATGTGATCAGCCAGGGTGATGAGCCGGTGTGTCCTGGGCACGTGTGCCATGCCCTCAGCCTGGGAGGAGGCGGGAGGAGGAGGAGGCTGCTGGGGGGAAGGCGGTTCCTGCGGTGTCCGGTACCGGTGGATCGGCCCCTCGTACGGCCTGGTGGGCTCAGCTGCTTGAAAAGGAACATGGCAGTCTGTTAAGCCTCAAGGTTTGACACTTCTGTGCTTACTAATTTAAAAGATGAGGAGTTTCTGCATTAGATTTTAGGTGTCCTGTGCGATAATCACCTTTTCCTCCTCCATACACAGGCTCTACAATTTATAATAGGTAATAAAACTTCACAATGCAGGTGGATTTCAGCACATTTCTCACCTGCAAACTGTACTGCAATACTTTGAGCATCACTAACAGGTACAAAATTGTGGGCATCAACACCACCATGCATTAATTTTTAAGAATATATTGAAAATTTCTTATGAAATCAGCCACACTGTACAGGAGCTCTGTTCATTTGCTCTAGTTTTTCAATGCAACAACATACTTCCAACAAAAAAAGTAGGGCAGTCACTTAAATATTTTATGGTATTTTAGATATTTCAAATAGATAAAATAATAGAACATAAGATATTAAATAATAGATAATATTGACTAATAGATAAATGATATTTTAAAGTTTTATGAATTCATGGAGCTGGTAAAAAGATGTAAGTGAAGTAACTGGGAGAATATTTGCCTATGTAGATAAACTTACTCTCTGCCTGGCTTGGTTTAGGTGTCTCTTGTTGGTAGGGCTGTAGCTTTTCTTGAGCAGGTACAGGGGAATTTGCAGGGCTAATCACCTCAATGGCATCTCCAGGAGCTTCATACCGGTGGGAGGACACTGAATACCAAGCAAAGGTGGTGGAATAAGGTGTAAATATCATGGAAAATTTTTGTTGCCCATACAACACTAGTGCTTCCATTAAAATGGCACCAGGAATGAAAGTCGAAACACTGTATTCTGATGATAACCATGGTGATACAAATACTTCCATAAAACAGTGTTTCAACATAAACCAAGTAATTTTAAGTTTCCTGACTTTTGATAAGGTTACTCTTATGATCCTGCATTTCATGCTGTAGCATGGAATGTGAATAATGCAAACAACTCTGATTTTGCAAGTCTGGAGTCACTATATGCAAAAACTGTATTTGTCTATGAAGTGTTTCTACTCTGCAGAGCTGAATATTTTATCATTAAACATCGGAATCATTTCACATCTCATTTCCCTAGAGGGCTAAGACAGACAGCAAAGAAGTAGATAGTTACTAAGATACGTACAACTACTGGAAGAATCTGAACTTTGAGAGCCCCTATCTCGAGCATCCTTGTCTGAAGCAATCTGTCGAGTGATGATCACATCTATGAAGTTAGCAGCAGTAATTGTGGTCTTTCCTCGAGTTCTCAGCTCTTCCTCGTACCTGGATTTAGGAGGAGGTCCTTTCTCTTTACCAGCCTCTGAATAGACTACTGATGAAGACTGTCCCTGGGACTTGCCACCAGAATAATTTGCAGATGTATAGGGGCACTGGACAGGCCTCTTTTCTACCTCCAGTGTCTTCTGTTCCAGCTGCTGCTGGTCAGTAACCACAGCTGACCGGCGTCCCATGTTCTCTTCTATCCTGGCTCCTTCGTGCTTGTTCTCTTTTGCTTTGGCAACTTCCATCTGAGGAGCAGAGGCTGCAGCATCAACCAGAGCTGCAAGGGCATCAGCAGCAGTGTTGTAACGGGAAGCTGATAACCCTTGAGTGATAGAGGGAGCTCCAGGGGTGAGCTGCCTGTTGGAAACATTGAATAGTCTGAATTACATCACAAGGAACAAAGAACTACAGCCAGATCATGCCTACAATAAAACAAAACTTTTATGACCCTCATTTCTATCCAAAGTGGACTGGTGAAAATGCATGGCATCATTTCTGATCAATCCCAGAGCAATCAGATGGTGGCACGTCCTTAACCCTGTTGTATTTTTCTCATGCTAAATGCACCTTTAATAAGCTCAAATATTAGAACAGGTACCTCTGCAACAGTCACTTATAACACATACATGATACGTAGTTGAGCAGCAGGATCCAGAGGGGTGATTACACTTGTCCCATTGGTGCCTTGAAAAATACTGGGCCTTTGCTGCAGAATGTTCTCCTGGGTTCTGACTGATGGGGATGGGGACCGAACATATCCATGACTGCCGGGTCTGCCAGGCTGCTCTGCACCTGCAGAACACAGAGGGGAGGGGAACAAACAAAACATCTATGGATTATTCTTATAACAATGCAAACTGGGGATCAATGCTGTCTTCTCCACATTCCTTCCTGTTATCTCCACCACTCTGGATGTGATGGAATGTATGAAGGTTTAAATGGTAGCATTCTGTTTACACTGCTCTAGATGACATATAAGTTATGCCAGTGATAACTGGATTCACTCCTGCACAAAGTACTACATTGTTCTGAGAGAAAGATCAAGAAACCTGGTACTTGTAGAAGTTGCAGCTCTGACCAGAACCCTGGGAAACAGGAACTTGCCTGAAGCACAGACTAAAACCAAAGTGTGTAACCTGTGTAAGCTGCTGTTCCTAAGAGTGGCTACAGAAAATGAGCAGTTCCAGTTCTACAAGACAACAGACCCCCTGCAGCCACATGCACTCACCTGGCCGGAGATAGAGCTCAGCAGGGACTGAGGTTATCCTCTCCCTCTCTCGTTCTCGTTCCCGCTCTCGCTCGCGTTCCCTCTCCCTTTCCCGTTCCTTCTCCCTCTCCCTTTCCCGTTCCCGTTCCACATTTGCAGCTGCAGAAGCTGCCAGGTGTGTGGGGTGTCCTGGAGGGTCCACAAGATACAATGAAATAGCCAAACAGTCACACAAATGAAGCATAATTTTATGTTAACACATGCCAATATATTCTGCCTTACACTTAGAGCAAAATTTTCCACATACATTTCCATTCCACTCAAAACGATCCACTTATCCAGGAAGACAAAAGCTCAACATATACAGTGACAGTAGCAGGCTCAAGAACTTTTTACTAAAGTGGTTCCTGTACTGTTAGAAACTAGACAGCCCATAGACCCAAAATCCACCCTTCATCACATGTAAAATGAGGATATCAGAATCGAATGACTGTAAATAATGTCATGACAGAATGAGGCAAATTCTGAATTTGACAATACTCCTACTGTAACTATGCAGGATATCACCAAAAAACCTTTGCTATCCAAGTGAGAAGTGCATGTAAAATGCATTGTCTGAGAAAACATCAAAACATGGCATTAATGAAAGCTGAATAAAGATGGTCAGTTATCTCAGCATGTCAGACAATTAGAGACCTCACCAAACCACGAGAGCTCCTACCTGGTGAGAGAGAAGCAGGATTGTAAGGCCTGGGAGGGAAGGTGAGCTGTGTGCCAGGGATATACGTGATTCTCTCCATGGGTGGGGTGCTTGTTCCTCCAGGATGAGGCACTAGGATGGTGGGAGCCATATTGTTCAGGTCAATAATTCCTGTTAGGAGATGACACACGTAAGAATGGCCACTCAAGGACAGACCAATGGTCTACAAATTTTACATTCTGTTCCTTGGCAATAGTCAGCAGTGAATGTTTAGTGGAAAAAATACTAGATTTAGGCAAGTGTAGAACTGTATTCCAGCTGCTTATACTCTCTTAGATCTGGCAATCAGCAATTTAGGAACATACTAACTCAAGATTTGTATTTCTAGCACTCCCTTTTAATTGCCCTTTGGAAAAATACACTTCACTTCTACTCAATAATCCCATCTTTTAGCAATTTTGGGTATTACTCAAAAAATTAAAAAATCAGCATGGTTTCCTTTCATAAGCACTAGCCTTTAAGCTGTTGCTTTTGTTTTCTTTTTGAAGAAGTTCTCATTCTGATATAATTCTCTTTTCTGAAGTTTGAAGATGAGCTAAATATGATCCTGACCACCAATTTAAACAAGCATAAAGCAGTGTGGCTCTTGAATACTCTTAAGTCTTAGAGCCTTCCCTTAACAATACAGATTACAGACACAGTTTTCCTCTGTACCCACAAAAGGCAGTTTGCAAATGAGTCATCCCACAGGTAACACATCTATAGATACACACTCGTACGTTCGCATCCAACCCACCACTCCAGAGCGTAGCCAAAGGTAAGGAGAGGGAACAACAGGAAAGACAGGCCCACCTCTGGCTCCTGCGTAGGGCAGAGCCAAAGTCTGCTCCCTGGGGGACAGTCCCCTGGTGACGTCGGGCCGCAGGTTGACCTGCATCTGCTGGGAGGTGATGTAGTCATTGAGGATGGTCTGGCGCGTGTTCTCCATCGCGTACAGCTGGTACTGGCTCGGGTAGCCTGGCGTGGGCGAGAGCTGTCTCTGGAACAGGTAAGCAGCAGCAGCTGGGGGGGAAGAGGGGAAAAGGGAAAATTTAGGAAGCAGTCCCACAGAATCACAGAGTGTTCCCAGTTGGAAGGGACCCACAAGGGTCATCGAGTCCAGCTCTTAAGTGAATGGCCCATACAGGGGATGGAAGCCATGAGCTTGGTGTTATTGGCACCAAGTTTTGACCAACTGAAATAATGCATATGATTCTACAGCTAATGAAACCTTCAGGTGTTCATAAAGCTTCAATGAGAAGTGCTATCAAGTCTCTCTAGCTATTGCCAAATGAATTAAACCAGCATTTTAATACTGATGTTTTCTTTATGCACTGCACACAGACAGAAAATCCTAAATAATCCACATTGGAGAGATGCACTAGAGAAGAGATTTTATTAAACATATAAATCCTGAATTTTGGAACATGTAAAGGGCTGAAATACATAAAGAAGGTTAAAATATCCCGTAGAAGTAGACTGATGGATAGATTAAAAGGAAGTCTGTTGTATTTAACATCAGCAGGGATAACCTGATAATTCCTCTGTGAAAATGAATCATAGTCCTGAACAGAGGACTTTGACAGAATATTTAAGTCTATATAGAATTACATTGTAATTCTATACAATTCTGTTCTTTAATTCCATAGCCTCTTCCACCTCCTTCTTTGCATAACTCTCCTGAGAGTTTTTAATGTATTTCACAAGCACTCATCTAAAAATGCTGAATTTTTTTAACAAAACAGAAGCAAGTTGGCAGCTCTGAAAGGAAGTTACAGTATCATACAGTAAATACTATTTTACTAAGTTTCCTGGTTAGATACCAAACCACAACAATATATTTATAACCTTGTAAATGATATCTGGCCATTGATAGCTGCCTTTTAAAGGCATCCCTTTCCTGCACCACAGCACTCAGTATTTGTAAAACCAAAAAACCCAACACAAATGTATTTACCAGGATCCAGAGCTCTGTGAAATGGCATAGCAGGATCTAAATGAGGAGGGAGGTGACCCCTATAGACTTCAGGAGTTGCTCCTCTGTGATGAGGGTCAAAGGGACTGTGAGCCACTACAGGATCAACCCCTGGGACAGGAGATTTTGCTGGCACACTCTCCCTCTGTGTTGGAGTGAGTGTGTTCTTCCTTTCATGATTTGCTGGCTTCCCAGAAGATATTCCAGCTAAAAGCAATGAAAAGCTCAAATTAATAAAATTCCTATTTTCCATTGAAAATTCAGCTGTACACATTTGCTCCCAAGGAACACTGTCAACTACCCTGCAATCTGATACAATAAAGCACAGAGAATATTTTATATCACAAAATATTTCTGGTGAAAAAACTGTATTACAAAACTAAGATTGCTTACACTTCATATTATCCTCATCATGTAGACACCTCTGTAATTCAGGAATAGCTTCTGCTCTAAAACATTACCCAGTAGGTAACACTTTGACAGTAATCCATAATCAAATGAAAATTGAGATTGAATTGCACATTACAATAAGGCTGATTTTCATTTCATTTCAATTAACAGCTTACAGCCTTTTAAAATTCATTCCAGCCACCTTTCAAATTGAGAGAAGCCATTAGAATAAAATTAAAACAATAAAACCTTTTGTCTTACTCTGGGCAGGAAAGACATACCCTCACTAACTCTGTTCATCATAGGGGAGCTCCTGGACATCGGACTCTGGTAGTTCACAGGTGTCCTCCGAGCATTTGTGTCCTCATAAATGCCAGGGCTCAGCTGTGACTTGGGAGCCTCATGCAGAGTTGACCTGAGGACAGAGGGCCCCGAGCTGACCACTGATGTGTGCCGGGAGCGAACGGCGTCCCCGCCCTTCACGTCTTCGTACTTCCCTCGCTCCACCACCTTCACATTCTCTGGCACCATCTCCAGCTGGGGCATCCCACGGGGCAGCTTGCTTGGTCCAGTGATTAAAGATTTTACATTGTGTTTGATGGCAGACTGGCCAGAGTTGCTTTCATATTTTATGGGTGTGCCCTGAGGAGGAGAAAAAAGTCAGGTAAAGTCATCTTGTCAATGTTTCGCTTGTGCTAAAAAACTCCCATGGCCTGAACTGGCCCACTACTGGATGTCACTGCATGAGTCTAAGGATGCTTTCTGTATTTACCTGAGATATGGAGCCTTCTATGATTGGCCTGGTTGTCTGCACCATTTCAGGAGTCTTGCGACTCTCTTGGCTTAACAGGTCCTGCCTTGGGATTTCATGGATGGAACGACCCATTTCTTTTATAGTGGTGACTCCATCGTACGGTTTCCCCTTAGTAATGGCTCCTTCAAATGTCCTTATGGGAGGTGACTCTCTCTTTATCTGTTTAGGGTATTTCAAACCTTCTTCAAAACTTTCAGCTGTTGCTCTTGGTGTGCCTTGTATAGAAAGAAAGGGTCACATTACTGGTGTCAGTAGCTGTTGAGTCTCTTTTTTCAAAGCAGAGTAACTACATCTCAGAATACTGTCTATGATAATGTACCCTGAAGGCTAAAAAATCTTCACAAAAATGATACTGAACAAATAATCAATATATTACTGAAAGTATCCCCAGTTATTTCAGATGCTGAAATAAAAAAAATAGCATACATCTTCAGAGGCCTGGGGAGTTGTTAGTGTTCATTTAAAAACCAGAAAGTACTAATTATCAAGTATTCATAACAGAAAGTCTGTTTTCCAGTAAGAAATAAAATGCTGTGTTTACACAGACTAGCTTTGAAGACACCATATCAGAAAGCTGCTGATTTATGCTCTAAAAACATGTTTCATAAAAGAAGCTCAACCTTTAATACAGCTTGGTAATGAGTTTTAAGGTTCAGAAATCCAGATTTTTGAGGATGTAATTAATGTTTGCTTCTAAACTTGCACTACCTTACCTTGCATTATAGAGCCAGACAACACTGTTCTCTCCTTCAGCTCAGCATGTGGGCTCCCCCGAGGCAGTGCACGGCAGATCAAACCTAACATTAACATGAACATAATTTAGAGAATTAAACAAGTGTTAAAAAGCCCCTCCAAACCAACAAACCCCTCCTTCTTACCCATTAGAGATTGTATCTGTACCATGGCAGTGCCCAGAAGGCCAAGCCTCAGTATGTCAGGCATTGCAGCAACATGTTATGAACACCTCCTGCCCTAAAAAAATAATCTTTCACTTCAAGTATTTGTTCTATTGCATTCTTGCAAGTTTTAATGTATTTAGAAAACACAAGGTGTTTTTTATAATTAAGCTTAACCTTTGTTCCAAAAGCAGTCACTGCTTTTCTTACACTCTACTTTCCTTGCCTAGAAAGAAAGGTGTTCGTGGTGGGAAGTGGAACAAAAAGGACAAAACATCCCAAAATACACCTCAGCAACCTCCAAATTAACTGAAGTTCATATTGAATCATCTGAGAAGAGTAGAATTTTCTGTTCCTGCAGTAAGAATCTAAATCAAACCCTCAAAACCTTGTAAGTTCATACGCCTTGAGGACAGAAAATGTCTCAGTGATGAGATACAGCATAAAAGTATCAGAGCAGCTTCTCATGTGCCAGAAAAGCCCAAAAATGAATCAAATGCCTCAGCAACTTAAAGGCAACACTGAATTTCTGTATATAGTCTGCACATCTCTTACACATATTGTTCCATCTGATGAACTTTTACAAAACATACCCTTTAAGGCTACCCAAAGATAGGACAAAATGCACTTAAGGAGTAAGACTCTGTGGTTGAGGCATGAAACACTTTCTTGCATTTGTATTTTTACAAAACAATCAGAAAGGTTATATAATGGCCTGGCTTGACCCCTGCAGGCTTTGTTTGACTGTAGTTTGTTAAAACACAGTGCTTATTAGGGCTGCCCTGAGGCAGGATAGGGCAGCTGTGCAAGTCAAAGAAGTTTACTGCAGGAATGCAAAAGGTCAGGCTAGTATGATACCAAGTGACTCTGCCAATATTTAACTAAGGGGTGTGTCAGTCTGTGCCGGTGTGACCCAGTGTCTGAGCTCTACAGGACCTGCTGGGACTGTGGAGAGTTAGTGACATGTGTCAGAGGTGCTGAGAGGAGTAAGTGCCACCTAAAGGACCTGCAGTTGTGGTAACAAACCAGCAAAACAGAAAGGAAAACTTGTACCTGCTCCAGTCCTTTTCCAGCACAGTTTACCTGCAGTGTTGCTGCGAGGATTTGGGCAGTAGAGTAAGATTTAAACCTAACTTCTCTTTTATCTGCTCAGTGAGATTATCTAAATACTCCCAAATCAGTGCAGGAGGTTTAATGAAAGATAAACCCCCTTGAAAGCAGCTGTTTTACCTTCCAGCGGCGCAGACACCGGAGACTCCCGCAGAGACATCCCCTGCTTTATATTCCCTTCCATTGTATCGTAGGTTCTCTTCAAACCAATTTCATGAGCAGTTCTTGGACTCCTCGTTCCTTCCCGGACATTTTTTATAGCTGGCAAGATGTGCAGGAGTGTGGTTAGGAAATGTGGACAATAAAAGAAAGGACACGTGAATATGACATTAATGAGACAACAGGTCATGAATAATTTAACAACACAACTTCAGTAGGGTATTGTGACATTGAATCTCAATACTAAGATCCTTTATAGTTTGTCAAAAATATATTTGATCAGTTACTCATTTATCAGGATTTCAACCAAAGTTTAAAGCTAAATGTTACATTTATTTTTATTTTAACACAGGTAATTTTAAACTCGGTTGTTTAACCTTTCACAATAAAAATATTTCATGACAAATAGGAAATAAATGGCAAATAAATAGTTTAACTACATTGTAAACACATAGTACAGGAGACTCTTCAGAACACAGGCACAATTTCTGGATCACTAATCCTCATACCCTCAAAACCAGCACCCCAGTGACTGAGGTTTACCCCAACCCACCTGGAAGCAGAAAAAGCAGAAACACTTCAGCTATGGATTATAAAAGCAGAACCTGCAGCAGCCTTGACTTTGACCAGGTACAACACACAAATACTCACCATCATAGGACAAAATATGCCCACTTTTGCCTTCATAAATGACATGGCCTTTGGCTGAAGCTTCCTCTCGGCACTTCTCTGGGCTGGTGTCCTCCGTGGCCAGGCGGGTGATGGTTCCCTTCAGCAGGGCATCGGCGGCGATGCCAGGCTGGGACAGCGCGGGGGTACCCTGGGGGCAAACCCAGCACACAACTCACAACAGGGGGATTCACTCAAGGGAACAGGCACCAGTAAGGGGAAAAAACAAAAACCCACTACATTTTTTAGATATAGTATGGCTGAAAACTTCTGCCTCTATTATTAGACACTAAACTTAAATATGAGTGAGATTATTTGTAGCCAATTTGCTACCTTGTTAAAAAGAAGAATAAGGAGGACAATACTACCAGTATTTCACAACCTAGACCATCTACCCATAAATACCATTTGGAGGGAAAATAACATATACTACATACTTAATGGTGCCATCAGGTTTTATTCTGCCCAGAGAAATGAAGGCTCTCAGTCTCAGAGCAGAACTGATACTGTTACCTCTGCAGCTCAGGGACCCCAAACCAGCCAAAACAGTAGCATTTAAAAAATGGTGAGGTGAAAGGGCTTGATTTACCTTTTTGGCTTTAAATAGCATCTGCATCAGACTGGCTACAGTTGGTTTCAGTATTTGAACTCAGGTGTGATTGATGCAATTTTCATAAAAATTGTTAATGAGCCTTCAGTTTGATTTACCAAAGGCTCCGGGGGTTTTATTTAAAAAGGTTAAAGACTCATCCACATGAAGATGAAATCATGCTAATGCTGACTTCAGCAACAGTGGGATTTGAACATCTGATGGTATTAAAGGTTCCTACTCTGTGATATTTACTTTTCCAGACATGCAAACACATTCACAGTGACAGTTTAAACATGCTGTTTTGCTACAACTTTCTCAGCAAAGAGAGAAATACCTGAGTTATGGAGCCTCTCAAAGAAGGAATGGTCTCAACAGAAACTTTACTGGTTGGAGTTCCTCTCGTTATACTTCCTTCCTGAATTGTTGTGGTACCTGATTTGAAATATTAAGACATCTTGATAAATAAGACAAGAAAAAAATAGCCATTCAACTTGAACTAATTAAAAACCCCAGTGAGAACTGTTAGTATACATTAAATTTCAGGAGAAATTTCAGTGTGAGAACAAGTATTTAAGGCAGATAGGCTTTTTCCTCTTTTAACATAGTCCTTTACAGACTGTCCTTTACAGGATTAATTCAGGTAATTTTACAATTGCTATTTAGTTTCTATTCTTTTGATGGTTTTGGGTATTTCACATGTATTGCTCTGCATATGCTCTAGTGAACAACTTAGTTTTGAAACTGCCATGTCTTGAAACAAATATTTTTAAGTGAGCCCTGCAGAGAGGAGGAGCCAGCTACAAATACACCTGCCTTGGAAAACAGGGAACAGGTTAATCCTGTAATCTTACAATACTTATATAATCCTAGAATACTTTAAAACAATACTTCAGCAATTTGAGCTCTAGATGTTAATTGTCTTGGTTCTCTCAGGCTCTGACAGAGTTTCCTAATCCGTGTGACTTTCTTTACCTCTCACCACACTTTCATGTTGTGCCCTGACCAGGAGTCCCTCAGGCTGGGAATTCTGGCTTCTGGGAGAGAATTCTTCTTGTTTGATATAGGGCAGGGAAGCTATTCAGGAGAAGAAAAAGAAAAAGGTTGGGTCTTTTTCTTTAATTATGAGTCATTAAATGATCTATATCAAACACTTGTCAGCATTTCTTACCAGGTTTGGCTGACTCCTGCTGCCTTGGCAGCCCAAGAGATATAGAACCCACTGATGGCTTTGCAGTTTCTTGGGTGTAGGAAGCTTGACTGTGGGATGTTAAGTAAGTGCCAGGTGTTCCCTGAAACAACAAATATATGTTAATTCCTGTTTCTGGAATGAAGATTCACAGCTCTATTTAGAGAATGCTAAAACTACTCTGATCCTATCTCAGTGCTACAGCACCCCACTGGAAGTCTCAAAGCACAGAGCACCATGAGTGCAGTGTCACTGTAGTCTGGAGAGGCAGGTCACCTCAACTGGACATCCCCAACCATGCCCCCAAATGGGAATAACTGCAGCATGTTCTACTTCCTAAATTCCTGGATTTTTATTAGTGGAATGTATAGGTGGGTGTTAAGGGTTAGTGCTGTGAACCCATAACTGAGCACAAGAAGCCAAAGGTTGGAGAAAGGGCAAAAACATGGATGTAACACAGATTTTCAAATAATGATTCTCTTACTTGTGAGATTGAGCCTCCCATGATGAAGGAAGGTTTTTCTGATGGCACACTGGTTTTGGAGGATGGAATGAGTGGTGGTGGAGGCCTGGTGGGTCTGGTTGTTGGCAGGCGGACGCCTTCAGGTATGTTGGTTATCACCTGGTGAGGTGCTGGCTGGAGAACTGGAGCGGGAAAATGGTACATTAAACACTGCAGTGGGTTTGAGCTCTACAAGCTGTTAGAGAGGCAGGAAGAGCAGAAATAGCACAGTTCATCTGACAGTTTCTGAGGGGAATTACCTCACAACACCCAAAAGCTGCATTTACAGCTCTGAAATTCACTATGTCCAAGTTTTCTGTTCTTTTACTATTTTTAAAGAAAGTTCTTATTCTCTAAATGGAAGGCAACTAAGTCAAGTATAATCTAAGCTTCCCTGATTTTGTCTTGTCTGAGCATGACATTATACTCTGAAGGGAAAAGCAATAATCCTAGTTTCAGAATTAAGATTTGTCAGTTATTTCAAAGTTTTATAAGACATTCAGACTATAATATAGACCATTTACAGCCAAGCACTAAAGCCAAGGATAACAGCAACCTTCCCTTTCCTGAACTCCCCCTTTCATAAGGCAGGCCATCCATGAATATGACAGCATTTGTATTAAGATGAAAAACTCTTGATGACTTTGTCCCTATGCTGTTTTAACTGTTCAGATCATCCTTTAATAAAATACATGTTATGCAGCTGATGCAGCAATAACAAACAAAAATACAATCTCACTGGAGCTAGAAAAATACAGAGCACCTATTTACATGCACACAGAGAAAACAATGTATTTTCTCATGTTCATTCACAGTTTAGAGAATAATTTGATCCTACATCAAGTCCCGCTTCCAAAGGAGGACAACACATCACCCTGATGTACCAGTCTTTACCTGGTGGGACACTGTAGCGAGCTGTGTTCATCTCGGGCTGGGGAGAGGCTTTGTTGACTTCTCTTGGAGACAACCTGTAGGGTGATGCTGACCTTGTTGCTGTATTTTGCACTTGTGCTTCCTGTTCTATTCGCTTGACCTCAGCATAAGGCATGTAAGCCACTGGCTTTCCTGTGAGTTAAGAGAAAGAGAAGAACCCTGTGTTACAAACTGGGAGTTAAAGTCAAATTTGCAGCATAGTTTTAACGAAGGGCCTACTCCAATGCCAGACATCCTCATCAGGTACAAATGTTTCAATTAAAAAACAGTATTAAACCTAATTTAATGTGTTCCTTTTGCCTATACTTTTATATTCAAAGCTTTGAAAAACTTTTTCATACTTTCTGTATGTGAAAAACAGTAAGTGAAAGCTCTACTATCAAAAAAGATTTCATTCAAAGAAGATTCCTTTCCAAATCCTATGCCCCAGCCAGGTTTACATGCAGGTTCAGCCAGACCTAGTGCCAGTCATGTCTCATTCTCCAATGAGGCATCAGTGTAGCACATGGACATAAAACACAGCGTTGTCCCAGGACAGGTGTGAGAACATTTACCCTCCCACTCAACACTGGGCAGGTGTGAGAACACTGACCCTCCCACTCCACAGTGGACAGGTGCGAGAACACTCACCCTCTGACTCACCACTGGACAGGTGTGAGCACACTTACCCTCCCACTCACCACTGGACAGGTGTGAGCACACTTACCCTCCCACTCAACACTGGGGCTCTTGGCAGGGCCGCAGGGGCTCACAGCACTGCGATACTCCATGTCCAGCTGCTCCTGGCGCTGCCGCTGCTCCTCCAGCAGCGCCGACTCGTGCATGGCCTTGATGTGCCGCTGGTACAGGGCATAGCCACTCACCGGGGTGCCAACGGGCACAGAGCAGGGGCTGCAGGAAACCTGCAGGCATGGGAAGCTGTTAACATCAGCTGCACCAACACAGGCACTCACAGAAGCAGCTGTCCAGCTCCATTGCCCCACTGCAGCAGCTCAGTCTGTGTACAGGTGTTTCGAAAGGTCCACACCTGGTTTTAAGCTGTTAGTTTTATATTTGGTTCTATTTAACCTACTTTTCCCCAAAAGATATAATAATAAAGCAAATTATATATTTTTTCATTTGTTGCATGACTTTTTTTTGCTTTAGTGTTGTGATTAGTTTTAGGGACAAGAAACACTGCCATACCATGGGTGGGATGACAGCAGCTCGGTGGTGAAGCTGTTGCAGGTCCATCTGCCCTTGCTTTATCGTGGATGACACCAGTATTGACCCAGTGGGATTTAACAGTGAGGGCTTTGACTCTCTGCTGAAGATACTGGAAAAAGAGATAGAAGGGAAAAACATCACCAAAAGTACCAAGATTAAACATATTAAAAATTTTACAGGCGGAACTCTCAACTTTAAAAAGTCAACACATTTAACAAGTTGGATGAATAGCTAAAAAATTCAGGTTGTTGTGTTTTGCCCCATAGCACTTCTGGCAGAATAGGCAACAGATGCTGCTGTATTTTCATAATACACAGAAATACCAAAATGAGTGTTAGACTCTCCCATATCAGACATTTATCTATGCAGTGCTGCAACAATACAACTTGCCTAATAAAGAATGCTTTGAAAAAACAGCATGGATAGAAACCACTAGATAGATTAATCCACAGAAAAAAAAGCCATCTACAGCACCCTACAACTGAATAATGTCACATGAAGAGCTAAGACATTTGTGGCAAGATGATGTCTGAAGAGGCAAGAGAGAGCAGAAACACCATCACCTGCACTCTTCCAAGACCACATGCACTACATGACACTGGATACTTTTGACATTTAACATCTCTCCCTGGTACTGTGTGTATATTAAGACCAGTGAGAGGGAGGGGGCATTGGCTCTGATGCTGCATTAAGGTTACACAGGAACTGCACCAACAGAATACTGAAGAGACTTCAAATATCCTCAGTGGTGTCAGCCATCCCCCAAAAGAGAAATGATTCCAAAACTCTATCACCACAGAATTTTTTCTTAGTAGACCATTTCTCTGGCTTTTCATTAAAATTTTAAATCACCATTTCCCTCTGCTGCATTTCTGCAAAGAACCATTAGAAATTCTTTCCATCGTAGAAACCTGTAACAAAAGTGTTGCAATTGATGATAATTTTTGGATTGCTGTCAAGTAAAACCACTACTTAAACCATCTCTTATATATGACAATATTTGAACACTAAACAATTGAACCCACCCTTGCCTGTCTGGTTCTCCATCAACCTCCTCATCAGCACTACAGGTGGCACTCGAGTCATTGTCTGAATGGGATTCTTGTCTTGCTGCATTAACTTGTTGTGACAGACTATAATCCATTTCCTCTGGTTCTGATTTTTCCTTGGGTTTCTCCATCTCTCTCTCTTTGGTATCACTCTCTATTTTCACTTGAATATTCTCTGGTAGCCTCACTTCAGTCTCTACAGGTTCTACTTTGGTATGAACTGGAAGAGTAATCACAGGCTTAGCTTCGACTGGATGGCTTCTGCTGTCAACCTCCATGGGCTCTTCTGCCTCATTGGTTATTTCTTCCTTAACCTGTGGCTCAGGGTTCTGAGTTTCAGCTGTTGATACACTTTGGGCTGGCAGGGAGGGAGATGTGCTGGCTGCAGGTTTAATGGTAGGTTCTGGCTCTGCTGGGGCCTCAGTGGTTACTTTCCGAGCAGCACTTTCAGGTGGAGTTTCTTCACTTGGTTTAGCAGGTTCTGCTGGAGTTGGAGATGGAGCACTTTCTGTATCAGAACTATTTTCAGCACCTAGGAAAAAAAGTGTTTTGGCATAAAGATACAATATTAGGAGATCTAACAAATTGAGTGCAATAAGGACCCATCAGTTTTAACCTACCCATCTGCAAAATAATTTATTTTAACTTTTTATAGAAAGGGACAATTTGCTGAGTTACACTCACACCCACTGCAGCTAAAAAAATACCAACAACTGAAAAACCAAATCCCCAACACTTAGGCATATGCTCTCATTCCTTATTTATGAATTCTACTGCCTTCTGCTCTACAAAAGATCAGCCAAGACTGAATGATGTTGAGTGCCTATAATTATTAGCAGTTGCAACCAACAAATACACATATAAAAAACTACAACAAAAATCCACCACTTGAATTTGCTTGTCTGAAGCTTTACATATATTTGACTGACATATATATGATTTACATTTGATTCACATTTGATTCACCTTGTTTCAACACTCTACATAACAACATAATCAAAGCATCTTGAAACAGTAAGAGTAAAATCTTTAGGCTGCTCAATGCTAAAAATGCCTTTTCCCTACACTGAGTCCCAGTTGCTGAAATCCACCATTCAAACTGTACATCAGGAAGAGGAAGCCAGTGCTCTGAGCTTATAACTGGCACAAAGTTGAGGTTCCTTTCTGTGCACACACAAGTTTCCTTCCAGAAAAGTTACCTTCACTGTCTTCTGGGTTCTCTTCTTCGTTAGATGCTTCAATATCCTCATCCTCCTGAGCTGACACGGTGGAGGCCACGCTCTCACACTGGGACACATCTCGCTCCTCCCGGGGCCTTCGCGAAGACTGAGCGAGACACAGCATTGACAATGGACTGAGAATCTGCCTTTTACATGCACTCCCCTTTACCAATCTGAGGTTGCAATGTAAGACAGAGAATCTGTTTGGCCCAGTCATTCACAAGGGGACACTTTGAGCTTCAGGCCAGCTTTTCCTGTTCCCAATCCAAACAAGTTTCACGGTGTGTCTGAGGCACAACAGAAATACTGCAGCTCTTCACCTCAGTAAGAGAAGACTAGGATAACACTGCAGTTTAGAGGATTCCAACACACAGGATTCTACTTTGGATGCCCCAAAACTTTCAGTTCCTGGACTTCTACCAACTCTGCTGCTCTGTTTAGTAAGGACAGTGCCTACTTTCCCTGCATTGTAAGGACTGTTCTGCAGTGATGACCTGAACATGGAATGTTGTTTGCAGAGCACCAAAGAACTACTCAGGCTCCAGTGTTTTATCTGACAGAAAACTTTCTACTGCATTATAAAGCAAGCAGTGATCAGTATCACAGGTCAGAGAGCACCAGCAGCCTCTTCTAGGAGGTTTATGTCACAACACAAAAAAAAGTAGAAAAGGAAGGAAGTGGCGATTGTAAAACAGCCTCAGTGAAGTGTGATAAATGACTTCAGAAAGGTGCCCAGTTTTCCCCTGAGAAATGTTCAATGACTCACCTTCTGTTTGTGCTGTTGGAGGAGGCTGTCCAGGTTGTGTCTCCTTTTATAGTTGAAGTAGAAGTTCTTACACTGAGCTTCACTTTTTGTCCCAACCATTTTGGCAATGGCTGCCCAGTTCCGGCCGTGTTCCACTAGACCTGTTCAAATGTACAAGAACCAATATTTACTACAACAAATAACTCAGCTATCCAAACCCAAATAAATGGAACAACAATGCCTGGGGGAAGGCAAGATACAGGAGAACTGTGGTCCTTGAGAGAACAACACTGTGGCAATGAATTTGGTAACTGCTTATGTGGTGAAGAAAAGCTGAGTCAACCTGAGTGGCTGCTAATGAAGCCTTCAACTTAACCCTTCGTTGTTGCCAACACTTCTGCAAAAATATTGGGTTTATGCACAAAAGCCATAGGTTACAGTATCTGCTAAATGAATAGGCACGTTACAAACTACAGTAGCTTTTCTGTTAAAGGAATGTCTTTTACAAAAATTTCTTTTTTATCTTACAAACACATTACTTTGAAAATTGTCCCATGACAAACACCTGCACTCTGTTCCAGAGTCTTCCATGGACCAGGTACAACATCACACAGTTGTAAGTAGCCCACAAGAAAAGAGACAACATGAGTCTCAAAAATGATTTTGTCTGTTAAAGGTGTTCACTTTTTCCTTTTTTAGAAAAAAAATCAACAGCAATTTTCAAATTACTCATTCAGCATAGTGTTGGCAAAAATCACAGCAATTGTATTCAGTAATTCAGCAAATTCTTGAAATTTTGTAAATACAAATATGCAGAAGGAATTGAAAAGCTTGACAAGGTTTACCTTTCTTAGCAACTTCCATTTCCTCTTCTGTCCAGCGGGATGTCTCCACAGGCTCTGTAGAAGCTGAAAGAGAAACAAAGACACTGAGCAGAGAAAAGACCAGGATTCACTATCATGGCACCAATTATGCATCCCATAGTCAACAAATCTATTTACATTATGGCTTGCTCAAGTCACTGGGGAAAGCTGCTCTTGTCAGAGGGAAGCAGTCAATCTCCATTAAACCAAGTCAGAGACAGAGAAGAACCACCACAATCTCAACAGAGAAAACTGATCAGAACTATTCTGCCTACAAAACTATGATTGTTTGTCAAGGAAGACTTGTAAGTAACCTAGGATTTATCACTACAATTTTACTTAAAATGTCAACAATTACCATCAGCTACTGAAAGCAGCAATCCAACATGCTGCAAACTAGTTCAGTCCTGTTTCACTGACTGCTGTGGGAAGGACTGCAATGGTTATTTACAGGTTAGAGGATGTCAAGAAATCCACTGCTCTTGTATTAACCGAGCTCTCCTACTGGACAAATGGAGAAAAATAAAACAAAACAAAAAAAGTAAGTAAAAACACACAAGAGACTATGATACAGTGCAAAGTGCTTTTCATTCACTCCTCTGGATTTTATATAATCCTGTTTAAATTTCTGAACAGCACTGACCTGCACCAGCCTCCATCTCCTTTCCATAAAACCTGCCATTGGACACAACACACAACACAGACCCTGTAACACCTTCCATGAACAAACAACAAGTGGGACATATAAAGTAACTGATACACTGAAAAGCTACTTTGGATTTTCCAGAAAATCCTGCAAAAATGGTTAAAAAATAAAACAAACTAAAAGTAGAAACTGCTATTGCCTCAGTCCAGCTGCTGACAAAAACCCCACTGTATCAAGAGAGCAAGAATGTCCACCATAATCTCTGATGTTTACAGCTACACAAGAACTAATTTGCCCACTTACTCTGTTCTTTAGGACATTCAGAATATCTGAGCAACTAAAGAGTTGTTACAAGCTCTAGAAGAGCAGCTGCCTGTAACTACCCAGCTGAAGCACAAGGAGCAGCAAACCTTGCCACAGCAGAGCACTGCAGGGAAAAAAACCTGCCCCGCCATCCTGGATAATTATTTACCAGCCACAAAGCATTCTGGTACTTCTACACCACCACAAATTAGGTCAGCCTTTTCCAATATACACTCAGAGCTTCTGTTGTGTTTTTTAACCATATGACCCAAGAAAGTAACATTTTATTTTAAAAAAGCCTCTTGCCATCTAATCCAAAAACAATGACTTGCTAAGATGTGTGTCAGGTTATGAAACTCCCTGAAGTACTCAAATATCAGACCTCCTTATTAACAATATTCTCTGAGAGCTACAGCCTGTAAGTCAATCTGTGTCACAGGCACCTGGATCTCTACAGACCCACCACGAACCCGCAGAGAGAGAAAAGGTGCTTACCACAGAACAGCTGAACTGCCTTTCCTCCCCCTCACATGGTTCTAACAGTCACCTGATCACACATACACTATTCATGAAGTCACACTCGTGAAGTTCAACAGTTCTGCACAGTCACGAAATCATAAGCAGGGCTAAGAATACAGAAGTCACACTAAGCAGAAAACAAGGAGAGCAGTGATGGCCTGGAGAGCAGCCCCGTGTGGGTGAAGAGCTGAGGAGCAGCTGGGCCCTGGGTGCCCTGGACATGGTACTCACAAGGTTCTGGTGGGGGTGGGAGAGGCGGGGGAGGCTCCTCAGTGGCAGCAGCAGCAGCAGCGCTGGCCTGGGCAGCCTCGTTTGTCATGGACCTGGTGATTCTGCCCTTACGCCGCCCTTGGCTGTTGGCGGTTTTGCGGCCCCGAGGAGCCGCCTGCTCCCTTTCCTCTGGTTCCTCTGGTGCAGCTTCAGCTTTGTCCTTTTCTTTGGTATTCTCTCTGGGAGTAGTTAAAATATGATTCAGTCACATTCAGAGAGCCACTGTGAGTAGTTATTCCTGAATATCAATGTACAAAACCCCTCCAAAATACCCCAAACAAAACTCCATGACCCCAAAAGATGCCCTTAGTGAAACAGAACTCATTTACTGCCCAAACTTTGCTGCAGAGTAACACAGATGTGTGGTGCCATCAACTTCAAAGAAAATATGAACACTCTGATGGAACATATCAAAAAAGCCCAAACCAACAAGATATGGAAATTATTACATGCACAAAACAATAATCCTATTGCTTTTCCCCCCAGTCTGAGTAGGTCAGCAAGAACGAGGAATGTGCATGTCCAAAAAAAATGTTTAATGCACAAAACCCAACCTAAACAGAAACAGTTTTCAGTGTAGATTGCACTCTCAGGATAATGCAAATGCTGTTTTGTGCAAATGATCTTTACACAAACCTGCAGTCTAGGGGGAATTAATGCATTTCAGTATATACACTCACTTAGATTCCTCCTTCTCATCCTTCTCCTCCTCATCTTTCTTTTCCTCCTCTTTTTTCTCTGATTTGTCTGATTTTTCCTCTTCTACCTTTTCTTCTACTTTTTCTTCTTGAGAAGGACGAGCAATCTGTTGCTGAAACAAAATGGGATTTAGATGACTTGATCACACAAAGGTGCAGCAACTGATGCTCCTTCCCTCCCACTCGATAATATGGTTACAGTCACTGCATGGTGGTCAATGTAACTATAGAATATCTCTGCCAAAACCCATCACACCTCTCTGCACTCTCAAACAGAACAAACATAGGGCATTGTCTCCCAGATTTCCCAAGTTCCCTTTGTCACAGAATGCCCAGTTTCTATATATTAGCTGCATATCCTCGATACCTCTCCATTTATTTTCTCTTGCGTGTCTCCTGCCCCACTCAGATATGGTATTTTGTTTTATAAATTCCATGGAAACAGAAGTTGCTAGAGGTGATCATGTACAGCAAATACATTGGCTGTGCTGTGCCACACTGGAAATGAACAGCTACGTTTTACAAGTGCCTGGGAAGGGCTGACAACACAGTAAGGGTGCTGCTCCTCTCCAATTTTATTTTTAACTTTGCCCATTTTAAAACAGTGAAACATGATATCTTACAACTTGGAAGCAGAAGGTCTTGTAGCATGAAAATTATGACCAACTCTAAGTCATCTTCTCAAAACTGTTGTTACTAATTAAGCAATATTAATTGTTGCAAAAAATTGAGTCAGGAATTTTAGACTTACATTTCCAGTGAATTTACAGAAATAAATTTATAGCCTAGAATTACTAAAAAACCCAACAAAAAAGTCTCTATTGAGATGGCAGTTTTACAAGCACAGTAAGGGCTGTGCTTGTACCAATCAGATACCCACAGTTCATGTGGTAATTCATGGAAAGACAAGGACAGAACCACAAGGACAGAGAACTACAACATTGCTGTTCTAGGGCTTCCTTCACTCAGATTTTACAATCCACTGAAAAACTCCTCAAAATAGTCTTTTCCTTTTCACAGAGGAACCAACCTTCCAGTAAGTGCAGCAGCAGGTGTCACTGTTTCACTAACAAAATAGAGGCTGGAAATAGTCACGAAACAGACTTGGTTTTGACATTTTAATAATGTGAACTGGAGCAGAAACTCTGAACACTAACCACTATCATCTTGCTGCAAATTATTAGCATTTAGGATGCCCCCATCACTTGATTATGCAAAAACTCCTTCAAGCAAGATGTCAGAGACAGGCTAAAATAAATTATTTCCATTGTGCTGGAGAGATTGGCCTGGAAAGCAAGGAGTTAAAGAACTGCATTTTGAGGAGAAAAATTAAAAAAAAAAATTAAAAAAGAAGTATTTTACATCCAATCCATTTACAAAACAGTTGCTGAAAATCCTATTCTTGCCTGGCTAACTTAACGTCACTCTTCAAAATAACTTGGTTCTCAGTTTCACGGTGAATTCATTGAACATGCAGAACCAACAGGCCAAGTGCAGGTGAAACACAAACCTGAAAGCAGCCGAAGCCTCGCTCAGCGACGTACCTGCACATTCATCTGCTGGTTAAACCCTTGCCTGGGCCCCCGAGGGGACGGGCTGTATCCCGGGGCACGAGGGCAGAGCCCACCCCGGCACCGACATCACACACTCTTCGGCACAGGCTGCCTGACCCAGCAACGTGTTTATTCCAGGCAACCGTGTCATGCTGCCACTTAAGCTGCCCCTCTCACTCACACACTCACACACACACACAGAGCCTCCTGATCCGCCGGAGTCACCGGAGGTGATCCCCGCCGGGCAGAGCGGATCAGAGCGGCCACACACACACACATTGCTGGCTGCTCACATCAGTGAGCACCTGCTGCCCGGGGCCAGGGCTGAGCACACACACTCTGCTCTGCAGGCAGGACAGCAGCACAGCAGCACTGACCACTGCCTGGCTACGGACACAGCAGCACTGACCACTGCCTGGCTATGGACGCAGCAGCACTGACCACTGCCTGGCTACAGATACAGCAGCACTGACCACTGCCTGGCTACGGACACAGCAGCACTGACCACTGCCTGGCTACCCAGTTAAATACACAGCTTCACTCCAGAAATCTGCTTTCAATGAGTTATTTATGAACTCTCTACAATCAGAGAATCACGGGATGCTTTGGGTTGGAAGGGACCCTGAAGATCAAGTCCTATGGAGAGAGGCTGAGGGATTTGGGGGTGTTCAGCCTGGAGAAGAGGAGGCTCAGGGGAGACCTTATCACTGTCTGTAACTCCCTGAAAGGATGTTGTAGCCAGGTGGGGATTGGTCTCTTCTCTCAGGCAACCAACAGTAGGACAAGAGGGCACAGCTTGAGCTCTGCTAGGGGAGGTTTAGGTTGGATACCAGGAAGAAATTCTTTACAGAGAGAGTGCTCAGGCATTGGAATGGCCTGCCCAGAGAGGGGGTGGACTCTCCAACCCTGGAGGTTTTTAAGGTGAGACTGGACGTGGCACTGAGTGCCATGATCTGGTGAACACAGTGGGGACGGACTTGATGCTCGGAGGTCTCTTCCAACCCAACTGATTCTATGATTCTAATTCCAACTCCCTGCCATGTGCAGGACACCTTCCACCAGCACAGGTTGCTCCAAGCCCCATCCAACCTGGCCTTGGACACTCCAGGGATGGGGAAGTGAAAGCATCACATATCCTGGTTTTCTCTCAATTCTATGCTAAAAACTTGCTCTGCATTTGACAAGTTCTGGTTTAAGACATCCTTGTTTAGTCAATTCTGTGATATTCTAGAACAGTTGTGGCAACATTTTGTAAAAAGTCCTTTCTAGACCTATTTGAGGACAAAACCACATGAGAGTTTAATTAGCCTGACATCTCTTCATATCCTTAGCCCAGCATTCAGCTCCTCTCAGGTAAATGCCCCCACACTGAAACCCAAGCCAAGTTGTGCTCACCACATTCTCTGAAGGATTTCACCATCGTTACTGTGATTAATATCTCCTGCACTGCAATACTCCACTTGCTAATTTACAAAAATATATGAACTCTTAAGAGTTTAAGCTGAAGCACCTGTCATTGGCATGAGCCCATCCTGGAGTGCCTCATAAATCTTACAAGACTTGTGTTTGCCAATCAGCAAGAAAGTTTCAAGTTGCTCCTGAGAGATATGAAAAATATCAGCTTCAAACAAAGCTGGCGCACGGGAGGGGAAAGGGGCTGAGCTGCATTCTGCAGCTCTGAAATAAAAGTGCTGCCAAGCCAGGCAGCTCAGCCCTCTCAAGTGCTTTTTCACTAGCTGTTATAGATGTGTCATTAATAAAATTCAGAAATACAAATACAATTTTTCATACTGTTCAATTCCTTACCACAGTGTTACTAAACATGCTAACTACAATACTTCTGAATTCCAACTAAATTTCCCATTTGGAATGATGAGAGTGTTTCCTTGAGTTGGCAAGTACCTCTCAGTCCCCTCCACAGTAAGAGCCTGGCATTCACCTGCACCCTCACCTGAGCATACATTAAGCCTGTTGCAGTTGCCCAAACTTTAGTGATCTGCTGTGGAACTTAATGTGGATCAACAACCAGCAAATGAGAAGCACAACTCCGCTAAAATTCAAAGAGCAAGGAATTTGAGCTGAACAAACCTTCAGTGTTCCAACTCATGTATGTAGTTATTCACACATAAATCAGCACTCACAGGTACAAAGTCAGGCAGAGCACCTTGGGCTTCCTTTCACAGTGAGTGAAGTTCACAAATCTGTGCCCTTGTGTCTAGGGCTGCAATTAAAATCCTCCTAGTCTGTATACGTTACCCAAGGAAAGCAACCACTTATGGATTGCAAAGTCCATCCAAATTCTGAATTCTGCAAGTTCCAATATTCCAATTTCAGTAATGTGGAAAAGACATTTAATCATACAGTAATGGCCTTCTGAATATCTCAGAATTTACAGTTACACTGGACTACAGCTGAGCCAGTTGTGTGTCCTCACCCTTAGAGCAGCTGCAGGAGAACAGCACACAGCAAAGACACCACTCAACATGTGACACTGGCTGTGATCACACCAGTCTCACTTCATAATGGAGTGGGACACGGAGCCACTTCAGGTGGCAGCACTCTCTGTGTTCAGTGTCCACAGTGATTGTCCACACTGGACAACCTTCTTTATTTCCATCTTCCTTGCATTTGCCACACATCCAGACTAACTGCAATCCTGCCCCATCACCAGTCAAACAACTCCCTCCTCCTATTAAAATGCAATACTAGGCTTCGAAAATCTGCTGGCAAACCCAGCTGATTTCCAGTCATTTCTCTTCCACAGCAGGTCAAATTGGCCACAGCAGAAGCTCCAACTAAATCCTGTGCACAATGACAGTGACCCTATCCCAAGCAACCCATAACTTTGGGTGCAGACAAGTCAGTCTCCCATGACAAGAACTCCCCTCATAGAACACCAGGCCATAATTCAAAAGATTTAGGTACAACAGCACCACAGAAGCACAACCCAGTGACTGTTTCTACTGAGCAGGATCAGCTTATCAGTTGAAGCCATTTGCAGCAATTTTATGTTAAAAAAATACTTTTACTGGACTCTGAGAAAACTTCAGTATTTGAAAAGAGGGCTCATGCACCCCGAGGTGCAGTATTTACTGTATTTGATATTTTGCAGTGCAGATTTGTACAGTCTCAAAGTTCCTTTTTTTGTTTGCTTGTTTTCCAATATCCACATTAACCCTGGCAGCTCAGCACATGTATTTATATGCTCTGGTACATAAAATGCTGTGCTTTTCCACTCCAAAGACTTCCTAATGAATACTTCCTGAATCAGCAGAATTTTTTACTTGCATGCATCAAATTGGTCTCTTTCTTCTAACTAGGAAGTTCCAGTTTGACTTTGAGCCTGACCACTAAATAAAGACCACTATTAATTTCTGCCTTTTGACAAACACTGACATTATGAAGTGATTATTATACATTTTCCACTGCAACTCAAATGCTAAACCCAATTTCTGTTCGTTCCAACACAGGATTTAATGATGGATTCAACTTCAATTTCTATGGCAGGGTCCTCAAAGAAAATGAATTGTCATATTAAAACAAGTAACAAACGAGCAAAGGAAGAAGATATTTCACAGAATTAAAACCAAACTGACCAAGAACACTCTTGAGGGCAGGACTACCTAAATTTTCAAATGCCAAGAACACAGTAAAGGAAAAATAACTATCTGCCCCCATGTATATAATCCATTGCTATTTCAGACAGTGAAACAGCTGTAAATATGAAACTATAAAATACCAATATCCAAGTGATGAATAAATTTAAGATACCTGGTTTCTTCCTCTGCGTTTGCCATAATTCCTTCGCACAAGGGCTTTATAATTTTCATTTTTCTTGGTCAAATAATAATATAATACACAGTCAGGAACATTCTAAAGAGAAAAAGCAGAAAAAGGCTTTACCCCTATTGGAAAAATAAGTTTTGAGTATTTAATTTCCCTGAACACAAACTCTTCAACCTCTAGACTAAAATAAAACTATGAGATTTGTTTTCTCAGCAGGGAAGTGAATTCATGCACAAATATAACAACATAACTATGCATAAAATTACAGTGTTAAACACAGGTCTTTATTCATTTACAAGACACCTCAGCTACTCCTGCCTGCATGATTTAATCTGTACTAGACAATCTGCAAGTCTGAAAGCTTCTATTTACCACAGCAGCTGCAGGTACTCAAGATTCTGCTGTAAGTCTTATCAAATTAATCCTCTATTACTTCTTACATCAATTCTGCAAAATCAAGGTCTAAAGACTAAAGTGAGTTCCAAAGCCTGAGCCAGCAGTGGGATCCCACAGACCGGAGAGGTGATGGGAAGGTTTCTTTGGGTCAGCAGAGCAGCTCAGCAGAGACAATGATGTCCTACCTAAGCAGTGAGACAGTCAAAGCTCACCTGATTAAAGAAAATATCCAAACTTCATGAAGGGCCATTTTGTTTTATCCTTGTCAATAGTATCATTTGACAAGCTTTTATTAAATGATTACTGATTGTGTTGCTGATCAAGTGTTATAAATGCTCTCAAAGCAGTAACTTTTTTTAGACTTCAGATTTTTTTCCAGGAAGACAAATGATGCAGGGGTGAATGACTCACACAAGTTAGGGATCCCACCCCAGGCTCTGCTTGTATTCAAAAATGTCTTACCTTTCGTTCCAGGTAGGAAGCAATGAGACCAAAGTTCTTGGGATGTTGGACAAACCTTTTACAAATGAGAAATTCTGTCAGTTTATCAACATGATCCACAATGAAATAAGCAAAGCAATCTTCCTAACAATGTGTTCCATCACAAGCCTCTGGTTTGCAAAACTGAAATAAGGCTAAAAAGCCCACTCTTCAAATTGTGCAGATTTAGAACTAAGCACTTAAAATTATCCATTAGCTGATATAACGAGAACATGTATCTACTTTTCTCATTTTAATCCTACCACAGAACTAAAGTACTTTTGAGGGAATTTTGTATTTAAGGACTAAATGCATGTGAGCCTACTCTGTGGAAAAATAAATCTAAAACTTTTGCAGTATTTCTTCCATACAACTAAGAACATTATCAAATATCATTGCCCAAAAGCTTCAGCATTCCTCATTTAGCAGATATTTACTGTGGGGTTAGGCATTTAACTCTCATTTCAATCTAATAAAACTAAAAGATAAGAAAAGCCATTACTTTTCCTTGAAAATCTCTTTCTCGTGGTCAGTCCAGACATTCATGAACTGCCTGTCTTTATACACTTTCATGGGATCCTCCATCAGACCATTCATATTAATGAACTTCACTCGTCTCTGCTCCGCATCGAACATCATGGGTGGGATGACCGAGAGCTGACGCATTTGCTTCTCATTATTCTACAGGCAGGGAATAAAAGAAACAGTAAAGAACACACCAAGTTGCTACTAATGTTTACAGTTCTTGAATTACGTGACTCCCCAAGCTCCCTCCCCAGGACACATTCACAGTGAGTTTGAAAATTCTGTTTGTGCATGTTTTAACTCTGGTGGAAGTTGCTGCTGCCCAGTGAACATCCACACAGTCAGTGAAAGAAAACAATGCCACAAGTGATGAAAAACTAAAATGGTGGAGGGTATTAGAAAGGAGGAGTCTCCACATGTTTGTTACAGCTGTAAAAAAACTAGGCTGCAGCAAGCCTGCAAAGACAAAAATCTAGGGCAGATACAGTTAGAAAGCAAAATGCTCAAAAGAAAAGTGTTTCTGAGACCTGTTTCAAGCCAAACTTCACACAAATTCTGTCAAACTATCCCCAAGAGGTTTCTCTTATCAAAAAAATAAATCTTTTTAAAGAGACCTTTCACTGTCAATAAAAGGATTTCAACTGGCTGTGCTTCTATAGCAAAGTACAGACAACAGCCTCACCTCCTGCTCCGAGAGCCCATCGATGATTTCCGAAATCTCATGTTCGCTCCTGGCAATGGTCGCTGAAAGGCCGGCCCCTCTTTGGCCAACTCTGCAACGAGGGCACAACAGAGGGGGGAAGGAGAAAGGGGATATCAGCTATACCTGCAGATTTTGTACACCATGACAACCTTCAAAATTCCTTAAAATGCTGTTTACCACCCTCTCAAACCAACTGGGACTGTTCTTCCTTGCACAGACTCAGAGTGCAACCTCTGCCAAGTCCTGCACTTTCAAACAACTGCTCAGTTTTACAGGTGGGTTTGCAAAGCTCAGCAGGAAGGACATGCTGGAGTCAACACAAAAAAAGGTGTTACCACCAATTCCACTGCAAGTAGGTGTTTCAGATAAATCAATGCACTTCTGCTGAGCATGAGAAATGTTCATTGGTGGCACAGAAACCATCACTTTAATTAGTGCAACTGATACACTGTGAAAGAGCCTATTTTTTTCCTTTTTAAAGAAAGCAAACTGAAGTTGCCTTTCATACAGCATTGAGACTTGTTACAACAAAGGAAAATTTTCAACTTTTGAGTTAATGGGGAGAGCTGTAATTCGGAAAAATTTTCCAGATTCTCATCTTTACACTTAGGAACATCACAATAATATATCACATGTGGGTCAAAAAGCATTTCAGAGATCAAAATCACTGCTAACTGGAGAGACCCCAACCTAACCTGCATTTGTTCAAAGATTTTAATGGATTAATCCATTTGCACAAAATGTCACAAAAACCCCCTTACTATTTCCATGGCAATAGTATTACAGCACAGCTATAGAAAAGATGCCATAGGAGAACACATTCTTATATTGTTAAATATAATATATTCTTAAAGTGAAAGCTTCTTCTGCATAGGATGCTGTTCCCATTCTAACAGTTTCCTTCCTTCTTTTCTGAATTCCTCAACAACTCATAGCCTTCACAATACATTCCAAACTCTGTGCTTTTTCCATGTTTTATGAAACAAGGTGAGGTAGGCAGATGGTTACGAGAGATGAGATTAAATCTTCATGAGGCTTGGACTCCAAGATGTATTAAAATGATTTCAAACATTAGATAAACAGATTTCCACACAACTGAATCAAACTTGACCTAATTCTAATTTCAAGCACTGCCTACAGTACTGCAGATAAAGTGAACTCTCAAATGAATTGCACTTCATTCCTTTTAAGACTCCTTGTACAGTTCCTATCTAGCAAACGTCTGAGAGATTAAAATTAAATAATAGGGACTTAATTGTCATAGCTTGCATATTTCAAAATGCAAAAATGTCTGGAATAAATTACCTGGCAAGTACAACAAAAGATCAGTCAAATTGTTAATTTAGAAGACAAATGGAGTTTGAGTGTGTAGGCTAATGAATACAGGGATCATGGAGCACAGGAGTAACACAGACACCCAGTGACAGAAAAATACTAAGAATAAATCAGTGTGTCTGCCCCAAATGAACAGGCTGGTGTGAAGCTGAAGCTCCAATTATCTTCATTCCAACTCCACAACCCTCTCTGTGAGCAGCTTAACTCACACTGAGCACCACAACCTAACTAGCCTGGGCTAATTAGCCCTTTTCCTGTGCTTCTTTTGGAAGATACAAGGTTTCCAAAAACTTTTCAAGATCTAAAAAGGGAGATAGGGAAGGAAGGACATGGACATCACTCCAGTAGCCCAAGAGGACACCAACCAGTGGGGCTGTAACTGCTGCCACAGCTGATGGGCAGGGACAGGAGAGGGGGATGTACAGAGATGTACAACAGTGGGCAAATAAAGCCACAAAGATCCTTAGGATGTGAACTGAACCTGGAGCTCAATGCCATGAAACACAGCAAAGGAAGGGAAGAACATTGTACTTTATACTGCATGATACACTAATACTCTGTTTTAAGGAACAAAGTGATGAAAATAAAATTTGACCATTGAACTTGCCCATAAAATTATAAATAATTTTAAAAGCCAGGACCCAAGAGATATTTTGCAGAAATATTCCAAATCCATGCCAATACCTTTGGAATCGTTCCTGCTGCTCTCTTTGCTTCCGGATTTCCGGAAACTGCTTCTCGTAGTACTCTCGCGTTTTGCTCTCCTTGGCCTTCCTGCGGGGGTTGTTCTCTATCCTGTCCACCTTCTTCTCCCACGCCTCCATCAGCTGATCGTAACGCTGGCAGATCTTCTGCTCCTGTGAAATCCCAAAGCAACCCTCCAATCAAGCCAAATGCTCCAAGGGATCAGCACCCAGGGCAGGCCCCTGGAATGAGCAGGCAGATCCTCCCTGCTCTGCTGGCTTCCATTCTGGGGAGGACACACGCCCAACTTCCAGCACAGGGAAGGTGAGGGAGTGGACATAAAAATGTAGACCTTGAATATCCCACACTATTTCTTTGGCTCACACATCCCAGTGGTATTTGGTAATTGTCATTACTGCCTTCCAGGAATGTCCCATCATCTGGGGTAGCAGGCTTTTAATTAGAGGAATTGGGTTAATGTTTTAATTTTTATTTATTTTAAATGTTTAATTGCAAAATGGGGCTGGAATAATTGCAGTACATGCTCAATCTCAGCAATACGTAGAGAGCTTCTTCTATATAAAAAAGGACCAAAAGATGAAAAATACTTCATTACATTTTTAAGGTGAAATCTTCAAATTTGATGGATTCAAGTAAAGTAATGGAATTTTAGCTTAAGATCTTATTTTTCTAATTAATTTGGGAATGCAAGACAAGGATCCAGACTGAAAGCCAACCACGTGCTCCTGTCACAAAAACACAGTGGCCTTACCCTTTGCTTTCTTGCATGGTTTCTTCTTTTAAAGAACAGTATCAGCTTTTTCCTCATCACCTGGTTTCTGGAAAACAAAATTAGGGGAAAAAGTGAACTGGGTAAGAATCAAGCCCTTCAAAACTGCTCACCAGCAGCCACACTGATTGTAGATGCCAAGTCATTACTAGGAATAACATTTTCAGGGGCAGAAAACGGGGAAAATTACCAACCAAGTCTAGTTATCTAAATCACCTAATTCTGTATCTTTTTCAGAGAGGAGATTCTTGGAGATGGCTGGAATAAGCAATTGAGACACAAAAGATTCTAATTTCAAGCCAGGTACTCTCCTTTGCCACATGAGAGATAATATGCTAAAAATGAGTACATTTGGTTGAAGCTATTATGCTTTTAAGGGCAAAAAGTCTCTGCAATTCAGCCCTAAAGTTAAGAGTTTTACAATAGTCTATTCAAGAAATAAGTACTTTGGAACTGCTATACAGCTCTATTTGACAGAGTGGAGCAAGAATTACTGTCTTTATAAAAGTTTTTAAAGGACAGTCAACTTAAGTTTTATGATTTATCATTAAAATAAGAACAAAAACTCGGGTTTCCCTCTGCCTTCAGTACATCTGATACATGTCTTGCAAAACTATTTTACAATAAAGAAATCAGAAAGTTAGAGGGACTGGAAGCTTTTAACTACGATTAAAGCTCACACATCCTATTTGGAAAACACAACAATGATAGATATGAGTGAATGCTGAAGTTTAGATCCCTTAAATGGCACAATGAAGGACATGAAGGCACTCACGTTTTGATGTTTTCATGGTAGACCTTTGTGTCTGATGGTTGGTTATAAAGTGGCTGCAATTTTGGATTAGAAAGATACACTCAGTCACTCAGTACTTTTCAATGAATGTAACTCTAAAAGTAGATGCAATACATTTACAATATCTTAATATTCTGCCAACAGTGCACTCAATTTGAGATGCAGCAATCTGAAGGGACTACAAGATATTCAACACAAAGCATAGATTTTGTTACTTAAAAGTAGATTATAACTACTTATGTGTATAGCAGTCCTTCATTTTTTTACGTTTCAAACTGTTCTCTCCAAGAGGTTCAAGTGTACTTTAAAAATGACACTTCTGCAGCCAATGAACTCACTCAAGCCTCAATTCACCAGTGCATTTAAACACACACTTCTTTTATACATAACCACAGAACTAGAGCTGCTCACCACAACAGAATTAGAGCAACTGGCAGCACAGAAAACAGGGGAAAAAAAACCAAAAGAAAAAACCAAAAGTCCACAACTTACCAGTTCAACTTTTGGACCAAGCCCTTCGAAAATCTTGTGAGCTTCTTCTGCTTTTTTCTGCAAATAAGATTTTTTGGTATGGTCTGAGTAAATCCTCTGAAGTTAATGTCAAATGTGTCTCTGAACTCCCTGCTTGCTGCTAAACCCCTGACTGACCATATGAGATCCTTCTTAACCTACTTCTGCAATGTTGCCTCAGCAAATAAAGAAACCTGCACTGGAACTGTGCAGTTCCTGCTCTGATCTCCGTGTCTGGAAGCTGATGGAGCATGAAAGCAGAACTGAGCTCTGCAGTTCAAAAAGAACATGCACTTAATAAGTAATACAGCAAATAAGTATAAAGAGGAAGAAAGGTATCCAGTAAAGCTAAGTATAGCTAGCTTTGAAAAATGGAATAAAGAGACTAAAACTCCCCAATTGCCAAATCTGGGAGTGTGAATCCATGTGTACATATACACACAAAGTGGGTAATACCCCAAAATAATTCTCACCTTGCCTGTGGGAAGGGGAGAACAGGCTGCATGGAGCACCTGGGGCACAGTTCTACTGTACAAAGTCTACTGCTGCTTCACAGGGCTTTTTTACCTCCACAAATTTAAAAATACAGTGTATTGTAACAGAAGTTAGCTGTTCCTCTGAACTACAAAATAAAATTGGGAAATTAAACAAACATGTACCACTCTCACAGAAGATGACAATGCTTTCAAAACCCCAGACATCCAACTCCCTAATCTCAAACTACCATGATAAAAAAAAAGGCAGGAAGCACTTTGCTACTGTTGGCAATATTATGGAGCTCCTGGAATTTTCTCACCACTTAAACAACACAGGCTCACAATTCACCTGACAATACTTTTTCATGTCTGTCCACTTATCCAAATCTTAAGTGCCAGAAGTCAGAGTTTATAAAGAAAGCACAGAATCTTATAACATAGGCCGTTTTTCCCCTGCAACTCATTTAAATGTAGAATCTTCAGCCAAGCTTGTCAGAATTCATGTGAGGAATAGAGATTTCAGCACAAATTTCTGAAGCATTTCTCATATCTACACACAAAAAAACATATATATATGTGTGTGTGTGTGTGTTCATATGTACCTGTATCTATCCATCTCAGCACAAGGGGCTAAGGGTGAGACCCACAGCTGTGTTTCCCCTGACTGCTTACACAGGAGAGAGATCCAGAGACCAACAATCAAAACGTCACACAAGTGTATGTCATTTGGAGAGGGAAATGAATGTTAACAGGAGGGTGGGCAAGTCAGTAAAGCACAAGAAGCAAAGTTGCCCCAGGGAAGCAGATGAGACCCTGCAGAGCTCCAGCAGCGTGGGCAGTGCCAGGCAGGCAGCACCCACGGGGCACTCACCCGGTTCTCATCGTAGATGATCTGGACGATGCTGCGGTGCTTCTGCTCCACCGGCGGGGGGGACACGGGCCGCTCCGGCTCAGGGGGCTTGGCCGCCTCCTCCTCCAGCTGTTGCTGAGAGAGCAGAGACAGGGACTCAGCTACCCGCACCCTGCTACCCCGGCAGCAATCAGGCACCAGAGAGAAAGAGGAGCTGATCAACAGTTAGCACCGCCTCTCATTTTGCTTTTCACTGCCAAGGAATTAATTAAATGGTTTTAATGCCCATAGGCTTGATAACAGGACTGGGGTTTGTACTATTGATAACCCAAATTAAGTGCTTACAAGACTCACCAGTGTTGAAACAAGACTTGTTTCAGCTTGACATTTAAAGCCACTGACACGTCATAATTTATCATTATTAACTTGAAACAAAAATGTGACCTTTGGAGAACAGTTACACCAAACCTGTCTTCTCACAGAGAAAATAAGCCACAGAACTGCCTTTCTACACGTAGAGGTTCAAGTGCCATCATTACTACTGTTGTATTGTTTAAAAAAGCACAAAAGTCCTTCTAATGCTCCAGAGAGAACATCATTCTAAATGTACTTCACAGCAAAAATAAACCACTCCACATGTACTGAAGTTCCAAGACTGTTACAACACCAACCAAACCAAAACATACCAACAGCAAAAACCCACCCTGTAATACTTTCCTAGCTCCTACTCTGCTGAGATGTGCATTCACATCAAATAAATCTGGTTCAGTAACATCCTGATTTTTTTAAATATCCTTCACCCACACCAGCCCCAAACACAGAGCAGAGAACACAACACCAGGGGTGCATCTGCCACAGTGCTGGCCAGAACATGCTGCATTGCTGCCCAGGAACTCAAACCCTAACAGATCAGCAGAATGCTGTGAGACACAGGCTCAATTATTGCAACAGCAACTTTGTAATAGTTTTAAAGTCAAATCATGAACAAACGTGCACAAATGAACCTTCACAGATGAGATGCACAGTACTTGCTGATTTTGTGGAAAAGTGAATGAACAAAGAGATAAGCATCATGAACACACAGACAGGTACTGTGACAAACTTTTTTGTTTTTCTGCTGGAGGTCACTTTATAGGTCAATAAAATGCAGACACAATTAAATGTTTCCAGACCATAGAAACACACAGTTCCCGAGAGCTGTCTATTTGTTATCCTGGACCAACAAGTTAACAAATCCTACAGCATAACTCTCATTTCCTCCACAGTTCACACTAGGAAAAAAAAGTAAAGCTGGCAATATTTCTATCTGGATATTTGAAAGTCAAAAAAGGAAAAGGAAACAAGGACTTTGTTTTTGTCAATGAATAACAGATGCCTTGACTGAAGGGTGGGTTTACTTGGCCACAACCGCCACTGGGAAGGCAACAGCTACTGCCAGCAAACGTTTCCTTTGCTTCCAATGGCTGCAGTTCAGTTCTCTGATGCAAAGCACAGTCAAGACCATACAAAAAAAGTGGTATTTCCTCCTTTATTTCTCTGCTCTCTGTGTTTATTCACACCCCTCCTACTACACTTCCCCCAAGGCTGACCTTAGCTCCAGATGTTAGGATCTCTTGCTCCTGTAAAAGCAGATGATCCAGGGACTAAGGTACAAGCTCTGCTTTTGGAGATGCAGGCAAGCGATTCTCCCCTTGCACAGACTGAGAAAGAAGAAAGGTGATATCCTCCCCTCAGCCAGCAGGCAGCTCTAAAGCTGAAATTACAGTCACAGTGCCCTTATTCCACCAGTCATCTAACAGCAGTTTCAAATACAAACCCAGCTCTTGCTGCTGTTCCTATGTGGCCTTCTCCTACTTGCAAAAATGTTTAAAGCTACAGGATGTCCAGCTTATCTCAAATGGCAAAATTGTACACATAACCTTCCCTTTTTAACTTCTTCATTTGGTCCATGTAACCAGAACATTCACCACCACCAAGTGCAGTCTTTCCACACCTTTGCCACCGGCAGATAGCGACGGCAGTTGTGAGCTCTGCAATGCTTACTTGCTTTTTCTTCAGTTTAAGGATTTGCTGTTCAACTTTCGCGATTTCCCGATCCACGCGGTCCATGCTCTGGATCAATTCTTCCTTGGACAGCTTGGAAGGTGAAGCATTTTGGTCCTCCCCACAAGGCTGACCAGAAATTGGAGAAGATGGTCCCTCATGCTTTCCTCCATAAGCTGGGTCCTTCCATGGGACAGGAGACAGGGTGGAAGATTGAGAGAAATCAGTCACAGTGGGAATGAGTGCTCAGTACCCAAACCAGCACCCAGCAATTAACAACTTCCAGTTATCTGTGTCTCTGCTAAGGAGCCAAGTGAAAGTTTCAATAATGCTCTAAATATCTTAGAATTAACTGACAGCCCACTTATGATACTGTAATTTCAAAATCCACCTTTTAAAAAACCACCCTGCTGCAACATTTACCTTGAAAGCAAAATAAGATTAAAAGGTCTCCCTTTTTAAAATAGGTCTTCATAAATGAAAACAGTAACTTTTACTTTTAAAGGAAGGGCTATTTGAGAGCCATTACTCAATACCCTGCATATAAACTGATGAGGATATTCTTGAAGATATCTGTGACCAGCTTGATAAAGCACATCTGGAGTTAGTTGTGGTTACAAACGTGAAGTTCTCTTCAACTCAGTTCCAATATACAGTATTTACAGTAGAAAATATCCACCCCAAACTAGATTGTCCCAGATTTACCCAAAATGAGACAGTGACAAGTATAATTAGTGTTATGTAAATAAGCAGATTCATTTCAAATGCTCAAAAGGGAAAAGGGGGTGGAAGGAAGTATTTTGACTATTCAGTACAAATGTTCATTACAGAAAAAATGGACTCGTGTGTATTTGCCAACAGCTTTCAACTGAAAAGCAGAAATATCTCATGCACTATGCCATAATCATTTTACAAATGAAGTTTGAGTGACTTGAAGAGAGCAGTGGCAATTCAGAATTCCCATCTCTTCACTGTTTGATGCAGACTACATAAAAAGAGTACCACTGACTCACGATCACAGCTTCTGATAATGTGTAGAAGTAAATTTCTGGGGCTAAAGAAAGAGCCTAAACAAATCAAAAAATTATCTAACAGAAAAAAACTGATTAGCTCACTGCAAGACAGAAAATGACACCACCATCATCATAACAGAAAGTGACTTTACCTTCTTAATATCTGCAGATCTCAACCCTTCCTGCAGAGGATGTACTAAAGGCAAGACAGTAGCTGCACTGACACGCTGAAAATGGGAATCAGAGACTTGTTCGAGACGTGGTCGCTTCGATTCCAGTGAATCATGATCTGGCTGAGATGGACCTGGATGAAATTGCTGTTCATATCCAGTTCTCCTTTCCTGAGGCCTAATATATAGAAGAGATAAACAATTAAAAAATATATTTTTGATACAAGAAAAATATTTGGTGTTCAGCCCCTTCCAAGTGTACAGGAGATTCAGTTTAGCAAAGCTCCCTCTAAAGAGTAGGGCAGACAAAGGTTTTTAAGTATGATCTTCAAAAATACAACAGTTAAGATCCATTGGAAAGGAGAAAGTGAACTTGAATGTTGAAAGACCCTCTTTAAAGCAGGTCCTATCATAACAAACCCTTAAAGAAACTCAGCACAGCTACAATGATATTGTTCAAATCAAAGCTCTGATTCAAATTACAAACACCAGAAAAACAAAATCCATGAGAAAAACACAGCACTATATTCCACTGAAGAAGGCCACAACAGCTCCATTATTTCCTTTTTGCAGTCAAGTCATTCTTAAATATACACAGAACACTTGGGATGAACCATGAGTCTGTCTGGAACTTGATCTCTACTACAATGCTACTGTATGATAGAAACACTCACTGATTCAATTCATGAGTCATTTAAAGACTCCTCCTTCTGAGAAAAATGCACAAGAACAGCATCACTCGCTGCCTCACAGTGCAATGCACAGGATGGCCACAAAAGAGCCTCGTTTTCTCCAGCGTCTTCCTATGAAGTGCCACTGAAGAGATGACAGCAGTTTCCTGTAGTCCAAATAGGCTTTTACCAATTTACAGTCTGGGAGGGTGATTTACTACAGCTATAAACTCAAGTTTTGAGAACTCTAAAAGCTGCTGCAATTCTCAGCACTGAAACAGAGCCTTACTGACATTTTGCTGCCACAAGATGAAGGCAACATGCAAGGCCCAGATTTCACTATCATCAAGTTATTTCCGGGAATATCCTAATGAGATTTTGAGCCAGAGCAGTATTTACATAACATTCATCATGGGTATTTGTTCAGAACCAGATCGGTCAGTTATAGCCAAAATAAACTGCGAGCAGTAATCCAGCATTTCAAGTTGCTCCTAACAGATATACTCACTATGAGTCCAAGGCAAAAGGAGGTTTTTACAAGCAGTGAGTGCAAGAAAAAAAGAGGTTGTTACAGGCAGTAACACTTGCTTATGACTGCACATCAGCAGACTAATACACTAAAGATTTGAGAGCATAAATCATGTTTTCACCTCTCCCCTAAACAGAAGCATATTCCTGCTAACATACTACAACCCACTATTCTAATCTGCAGTGGGTTTTTCATCTTTAAATTTCATGTTCAGAGTACATCCAATATTCTTCAAGCATATACTCACACTGTCTGAAAACTTCCTTGAACCTACAGCCAGTACAGTAATAATGATGTACATTGAACATTCCTCCATCTCCTCAGTGAAACGACCCATTTCACTGAGAGGGAAGATATCACCAAACTGAAAGTAAATTACAACATATGATTCCCTGTAGCTGCGCACTAGAGGTGTCCTCAGGTCACCTGCTGGCTCCAGATCAGTTGTATCCACTTACACCAGACAGGAATGGTACATGAGACTGACAAAAAGGGCATTTAGAACAAATGATATGACACTCCAGTGCCCTGCCAAAAGCACCGTGTACTGGCTTAGTTCTCTGTGCCCAGAGGTCCATTTGGTGCCACATCTCAATGTTTTACAGGTCTTACAACCCAAATACCCCATTAGCTCTGCTGTTCCTTACTTGCCCAGTCACACAGACACCACCTGTTGAACAACCAAGACTAATGCAGGGAATAGAACAGGCAACATTCACACTGCAACGATTCCTGCACTCGTTGCTTCTACTCAGCAAAATTAAATTACCCAAAGGTACAAACTTGACACACTTTTTAGCCTAAGCAGCGTTAAAAGGTTTGCAAAGTGCACTTGGATTCCTGGCAGCTTCCTGGCAGTGCTGGCACGAGAGGTGTGGAGAGTGGAGCACAGTCACTTCCTGCTCCAGAGACAAAGGTATCAGTTAAGCCAGAGGGAGCGAGGAATTGCACACCAGCTGCAACACTCACACAGGACCAACACTCCTGGTAGAGCACCAGAGACAGCCAGGCACTGGCACAGAAACTGGGCAACTCAAAAAGCCTCTCCACTCAAACACCAGAGCTAACTTCACAGAATCTCTCAGGAGATGGGTGTTCACACAGCTCAGAACCAGCCTCCTCACCTGTCAGAGCCCGGGTGGAACTCAGAGAGCAGGGAAGGCCTGCGCCGAAGCTGCTGCTGCTGCTGCTGCTGCAAGAGCTGGGTGGCCTGGCTGACCTCCAGGTGAGAGGATCGGTACTCGGGAACCGCGAATTCCTAAAGGAAACACAGCCCTGGGGTTAACACGGCACAGAGACCCGCCCGACAGCGCTCAGAGCCACGGGATGGGCATCGCCAAAGACACTGAATACAGAACAACACCAAAGTCTTACTGCAGCTCAAAGAATGATGCCTGCAAAGGGCAGTTCTAAAGTTTTAAATATGTTTGAAAGAGACTAAATACTTATGCTGAGAATTCCACCTAACTTAGTAACAACTAACAGAACACAAATGAGTCAGCAGCAGGTGAATACCCCCTAAGAAACAGCCTTTAAAATCAGTTTTGCACATCCAACTGCAAAGTAGTCAAACAAGAAATATTTCAGCAACCTCAAGATAATTTCTTGTGTTATCACCTCAAGACATTTTTATATCAGACATTATTAATTAGGACTAAGAGTCATACATGTATCTTCCAGCTGATACAATTTACAAAGTGAGGTACAAGACAATTTACTTGTATATATGTGTATACTTGCTTTTAAAATTATATGCAGCTGGCATTAACCAAAGAGAAATTCTACAAGACATTTAATAAATCACTACCCATAAGATTTAGTTTTTATAAATTATCTAAAAATAAATATTAAACCAAAAAGCTCCAATTCTAAAATTTCCTTTTGCAAACATGTAAGTAGAACAAAACATCGAAATTATTTGCAGCAGGAGGAGAATTTCATTAAAATAAGGGAAACCTGAACTGTTGTAAAGCCAACAGCTGGCCCTCCCCAGCCCACCATGACACAGAACACAGGATGGAACAATAAATGCTCAGCAGAAATGACCAAATGGAATACCCTCAGAAATCCATTGCTGCCACTCTGGCCAGCAGAACAGCTGGGAGCACTAGTACAGCTGCTTCAGAAAAAAAAAATCAGTGTAACACAAGTTTTTACACATTCCTCACCTTGCACACAATTTTGACAAGTACCACATTTACTGACAGAGAATCTAGCCCAATACTGCAGGAAAAGTTTATGAACACAACTCCTACTGAATATATTCAAGCCATGAGAGAGCAATGATTAAAACCAGGGAGTTTGTATTAATTTGCTGTGATGAAGGCACTGAATTAAAAAACTCAGTGTTGTGTAAAAAAAAAGGTAAAAAAGCAGATACATACCTAATATTGAAGAAGCAAAATGCAGTGTTTAGGGAAAAAAGGAGGGCAAAGCAAACCAAATCACTTCTCAGTTACTTCTCTAAGAGACCTGGCAGCATTTCTCCCCAGCAGGGCATATTGATCATAGAATCATAGAATGGATTGGGTTGGAAATGACCTCCAAGATCATCAAGTCCAACCCTTGATCCAACCCCACTGTGTTCACCAGCCCAGGGCACTCCGTGCCCTGGGCTGGTGATCACAGTAAGGTTCAATCAAGACATGGTGGATTCTCACTCAGTGCCACATCCGTAGAATCACAGAATGGATTGGGTTGAAAAAGACCTCCGAGATCATCAAGTCCAACCCTTGGGCCAACTCCAGTCCCTTTACCAGATCATGGCACTCAGTGCCACGGCCAAGCTCAGGTTAAAAACCTCCAGGGATGGGGAATCCACCCCCTCTCTGGGCAGCCCATTCCAATGCCTCAGCACTCTCTCTGCAAAGAATTTTTTTTTATATCAAATTGAAATTTCCCCTGGCAGAGCTTGAGCCCCCCGTGCCCCCTTGTCCTATTGCTGAGTGCCTGGGAGAAGAGACCAACCCCCACCTGGCCACAACTTCCCTTCAGGGAGTTCTGTGCCACCCCGTTGTTTTCCAACACGAAGGACTTGTATTAGGTTAGTTTTAAAACCAAAACTAGTGCCCTCTGGGCCAGCAGAGCCTGCTCCCCCTGTGGCTGAGCCCCTTACCTGCTGGTGCCGGGCGCTGGGGAAGGTGTACTGCACCGAGTGAGGGGGGTACCGGCTCTGCTCCGCGCTGAAGGCTCCCTGGTTCGGAGCGTAGCCTGAACTTGACATTATCAGCGAAGGAGTCTTCACAAAGCTGCGAGATCAGGACCGGCAAGCAATCATGTTTCTAGGAAACCGCCTAAAGGAAAAAAGATCGCTGATAAGCACTGAAGTACCAGATGTACTCCCAATACGTTACAGCCATAGTCACCTAAGCAAAACAACCATTACCAGTAAAAGCTTTTTCCTGATGTATTTATTTAATAGGTTACTCTAGTCTGAAACATGTTAACGGGTCTTAAATGGGCTCAAAATGAGACATGTCAGCATTGTCTACACAAAGATTTGAGGATTATATTGTCGGAATACATCACTTTACCAGTTAGTAGTTGAATTAGGAGGATTTTAAAAGAAAAATAGGTCACTTTAAATAAATGTTGAAGAGGTTATAATAGTCTACAGTCGGACTCTTCATTTACAGTAAATTTCTTTAGCACAACATGAAGTTCACTTTCATTTCTTCTGTAGAGTTTTTGGATTCTATCAGCAGTTTCTTACTTTCAGGTTCAGGTGGTTTTAGGGCTGCTTCACTCGGTGTCACCCAGAGCTCATTAAACCACACTGGATTAGTCAGGCCCTACACATCATTAACATCCAAGAGCAGCTTTACTGAAGCACTTGGTACCAAAGCAGAAAACCAGCTCTGCTTCAGCTGCCAGCACAGGTTGTCTCATATAGGATGTCAGAAACTGAATATCCTATGAAGTCTCAAAACAGCCCTGCTTAGTTGACAACCAATGACTACTTTGCCTCTGTTGCCTTGTCCAGCTGCAGATGAGCAAACACTGAACTGCAAATTGATTGGGGAAGACTTAAAATGCTGCAAAAATCCAGACAGGTTCATTATGAAAGTCAGAGCATGCCTGAGGCTGGGTGTAATTTCAGCTCCTGAAGACCCAAACACTTTGATTAAACCTGCACCCCTACCAGTGCTTTGAGCACTTAAATTATGGCTCTAAGCAAAAGGTGGGACATAAATATATTTTAAACAGAAAATATTTCTCTCTGACAGCTCAAAAGATGTAATCAGACCTGGAGCAAATTTTCCACCTCTTGTCCAGCCCCAGCAGACCCAGCAGACCTGCTGCCCCTGCCTCAGTGGCTGCTTCAAAGCACATTCATCTGCAGCCTCTCACAAATATCTCCTGTAAAATTGTACTTCTAAACTGCATTTTCCATTAGCAGTCAACAGACAAAATCAGCTTAGGAAAGGATCAGACACAGCAAGCTATACATACATATCTTAAAATATATCTGACATACTTTTTCATTCCTGTTCTGGTTGGGGTTTTTTTTCCCCCTAATTCTCCATCAAACAAATATTTACACACTGGACTATCCACATAATGAGGCAAATTTGGATTTAACTCTTAAAAAGGATTTTTGGATGTGAAAAAAATCAAACCAAACCCACAGTTCCTCAATCAAAGCAATACTACAGATCAGTAGCTGTGTGCTTTATAGTACCCACACATCTATTACACTACCTATAACTCACATCCAAGTGACAAGTTCTCACAGAATTCTTCCCCATTAACATTTATTATGCTTCATCATTCACACTGCATTTGTTGCAGTACAGCTTTACCTACTCTGTGATGGTCTGATGGGCCTGAGTCATCCTATGCTTCCCATTTAATCAAGGAGCAGCATCAAAGCCAGTGGGTTGGGTTTGGCTCACACACACCATGAGAATTGCAAGCTACCCCTGCACACTCCAAGGGACTCCTGAGGCCCAGAAACAGCAGAAACAAAACCTTGGATTTGTCTTTCTTACACGGACTTCCACAATTAATTAAAGCTCCAGCATGCAGCTGACAGCTCAGTAAAATATTTACTGGTGTGGTAACTGTCCTGTCACAGGTGGGTGAACACTCACCACTAACGGCACAACTGGCTCCATGGCACAGAGAGGCTCCAGGAATTGAAGGGTATGAAAGCACAAATCTTAGTTTGATGGATGCTGATGCCCAGCCTGGGCTCCCTCACCAGCTTCATGGGCAGTTTTCATAAACAGATTCAAAGTGACTAACTGGACTTTAGATATATATTTTTAATATATATACAGCTTATATATATGCATATACACACACACATACACACATACATATATTAATATTACTTCTGCTACACCTCCAAAGCTTTAGTGAGGAATAGAGACAGTAATGCTGGGTCTGACCAAAGCTCCTCCAGCAGCAGCCATTTAGGGAGCACATACCAGTATTTTTCCAACAAACTCTCTGGCCCCCTTCCTTAGGGCTTCCAAGACACAGCATGTGGCTCAGAGATATCTTGAGTCAGAGCTTTTCTGTTTAAGATTCCTTAACGGATGCAGATGGGATCAGGAGAGCAGCCACTTGAAAATCACACCCAAATATAGGCCAACTACTGCCTGATTCCAGGTCCTTTCTAGTTTCTCTCAAAGTTACATCTGCTCCCTATTTTCTCAATATTCAGTCAAACCCAAAAGTTGATCATTAACTCAGGTGCTGAAAGTTCAATCCACACTCACTTTCTATGACGTTGAAAGGCTATTTCTCCATTCACAAGAACTGAAGTGTGCAGAGTGCTGGATTTGTGTTACAACTGATCAGCTTGAAATCTTCAGTGACACAGAAACTTGCACACCAACTGCTGTGAGAAATCCTGCCTGTGTCTCCAGGTTCTGTGCTGGAGGTGCAGGGATGAGGGAGAGGGGGGTGTGGAGCACAAGCACAAACATTCTTCATCCATCCAACAATGTCAACTTAAACCTCCTCATAACCTACAAGTTTAACACAATACACAGGAAAACACCGAGTCTAATGACCCTCCTCCTGAGAACTCCAAGTGTGATCACAGTCAAAGCACCACAATATAATTTTTTCAAAAAGGGAAACAAAGGAAAGTTGCCAACAGAGGAAGGTAAGAAGCAGTGTCAGAGATTATAGTCATGGCCAGTGTGAGAGGTGAGAAGTGCAGAGAAAAAAAAAAGAAAGCATGAAGTTATCAGTGGTGGGGTGTATTCCTCTTCCCAAGGGAACTGGCACAAAGCAGGAGAGAAAAACACGTGGCCACACACTGGCAATCACAAGGTGGGATCCTGGGGAGGACCTCACTTCTTTCAAGACAAAATCAACTGTAGTACAGCATGTAAAATGACACTGAAGGACAAGATTCCCTCCCTCTAAGCCTCCTTTTCCTGTTACAGACACATCCACGTGCCTGCACACTCTCCTGGTTTGACCTCCCTACGTGCCCCTGCAGTCCCCCCTTTATCTCCCAGGCTCCTACAGCCTTGTTTATCCTCTCTGCTAGACTGGGGGAGAGGGGGAGATTCTTTGCTGCTATCTGCCAATAGAATCACCACCAATATTCTGCTCATGTCTCCCTCTTTTACTACCTTAATTCTGCAATTGTGGATGCAAGTCCTTGACTTCAACTCTCATTTCTCTGCAGGCAACCTCATGACCTGTCATGTAAAAGCATCTGTCTCTCTTCAGCATCTGCTCCCATGTCTGCAGCAGACACAGATTACTCTTCATCAATCCACCGCCTGGTCAGTGAGGGCAATGCCAGCTTCCTGCTGGAGCCTGTCCAGGTTCCATACATCCCATACATCCCCATTCTGTTTGGATACAGCCATCCTTTGGCACAGAACTGTAACTGTGTGTGCAGATTGTAAACAGCCTCATCTGGGCTTCCCTCCCGGCTGGATCCTTTCATTAGTCGTGACAAACCTCGTCTTGCTCTGCCCAAATCCAACCAGAATCTTCCTTTACAGTTCCCTCACTGTTTATTAACTCTCTCTGCCTCTCTGATCCTTGCACAGGTTCCCTCTGGCTCCTCACCTTCATTTGCAGCACCCCTGACAAATTACAACACCAGAAATCAGATTCCAACTCTGCTCAGTCAATGACAGCAAGGTCCTGTTTTCCAGACAAGTATTTTTACACCTTTTCATGTTATTCTGCAAATTTCAGAGGTTTCTCATATAAATGTTTACAAGAGCTGGTACTGCCTCTGCAATTCTGCCTTACATGTCTCACAAAAATAAAGACAGGTCGTGAATACTTTCATTCAGCTGCCAGCGAGGCTGGCAAATTGTCTGTCTCCACAAATACTGACAATTAGAAGGGGCAGAAAGAAATAATTCCTGTTTTGCACTTCAGAACTCAGACATTGTGCCCTAATGTCCCATTTCACTCACGTTCCCAGACTCAGTGGTAAAACATGTAAGAGATGGGGAAACCCAGAAGCATCAAATGGATAATATTAAAAAGAAAATAAAAACTCCAGGACAAGTAGGAGCAAAGAATTAAAAATAAACAGCTAAGTCTGAAGATACCTAGCTGAGAAAAAGCAGTGACAAGAGTAACAGTTTCAGGAACTGTGAAGAGATACTTGGCCTTGTGTTACTTTGAGCTTCAGGGGCACGGAAATGATTTAACAACGTTTATTTCCAAAGGTATGAGGATACTTCTCTCTTTGGCAAGCTCAAACTACTGAGCAGATCCAGCTCAGAATTTCCCTTAAGAGCTCCTGTTCACACTTACATTTACCATATGCAGAGAATTCTGAGTAAGTCAGGAATAATTTGGAACTGGATGTTATAATGGCCACAATCACAGCGTAACTTCAGCTTGATCTCCAGAACTCAAAACGCTTCAGAAAGAAGCAGAAGTACCTCCTCTCTTCAGCAGACACGTGGGAAAATGAGTCACAGAAAGGTTAAGAAATCTGTCCAAGACTCCCCAGGAAACAGTCAACGTCGGAACCAGAAATAAGGCTCAAGTCTTGCAGCACTCTGAGGAGGCAACAGCCAGTGCTGCCCAAGGAAAGCTGCTCCTCACTTGGACAAACACGGCAGGTTAAAAACTGGGCCTATTTTTAGCAGGTCAGTTCCCCCAAAGTGTCCAACACGTGGCCAGGCAGCTCCTGCAGCAGCCGAGGGAAGGGGCACTGACCCCGGCAAGGAGGGCACTGACCCCTCGGGGTGTGCAGGGCCCGGCACAGCCCCGGCTGTAACACTCCGGCAAGGAGGGCACTGACCCCTCAGGGTGTGCAGGGCCCGGCACAGCCCCGGCTGTAACACCCCGGCCCTTCCACTGACCCCTCGGGGTGTGCAGGGCCCGGCACAGCCCCGGCTGTAACACCCCGGCCCTTCCACTGACCCCTCGGGGTGTGCAGGGCCCGGCACAGCCCCGGCCCTTCCACTGACCCCTCGGGGTGTGCAGGGCTCGGCACGGCCCCGGCCCTTCCACTGACCCCTCGGGGTGTGCAGGGCCCGGCACGGCCCCGGCTCCAACACCCCGGCCCTTCCACTCGCCCCCACGGATAAATCACCAGCCTCGGTTTCTCCTCACTTATCCAAAACAAGCTGATACTTTTGCATTCAGAGTCATTTTTGTGCCATCTTGAAGAACTTAACCAACACTTGCTAATTAAAGTTCACATCCTTCTGGGAATTTTCCTCATCTTTTTTGAGCAAACTAAGGGTGATATAAAGAGTGCAAGGAATGAGACTGTATCTAAACCGAGCTGGGGGGTTTTGTTTATAAATCAACAGCTTTAGTAAACTGAGCTCTGATGTAACTAAGGAAGGCTCTGCCCTAAGCAGGGGATCTACAACGAAACACAGAATTAATTCAGAGATATTTATTTAAATTTTACTCTGGTGAGAATATGAAGAATGGAGTGTTTCAGCAGAGGTTACAAAGGCTTTATCCAAAGCATGATAACAATACTTGTGAATAATTATTTCTGTGATTTCACTTCATAAAAAGATAATTAAACTACCTCATGGAAAAAAAACCCAAACAGCCCATATTTAAGGATCAACCCTATTAAACCACAGTGAGTAGATTTTATTACAGACCTGTGTCTGTTCCTTCAAGACACAACACTCCAATAACACACAATTGCAAGTCCAGAGTCACTTAAGTAAAACCCCTCAGTGCATCACTAGATTTGCAAAACAAACCTTCCCAGTAGTACCTTTATTTTACCAGATAATCATTAATCTGTTCAAACGCTCAAGCAAAAACATCAATTGTGTATCCTGGGGAAATGCCATACACAGGTAAACACTGACAGATTGCTAAAAATAGCTCAATGGGTCCAACTTCCACATAAGAAGTTATTTATTCAAACTAATAGACAGTGCACAAGGGTAAGGATCAGTTCCCCTCTAAAATGAATGGAAACAAAGAACAGATTTTCTCCAACTTGAGAACAACTAACTCCTGAATTTTCCATGCCAATTCCACACGTGCAAATGCCTTTTCTTCTCCTCAGACAGGCATTTCAAACACACCAAAATCCTAAGAACTTTAATCTCTCCAGTTGCACTCCCTCCACTCACAAGGTTAATGACGTAAAAATTGCTGTTTCTATCCCTGCTAGAAATACAATTTAAAAGTTCCATCTATAAGGCTGTGTTTTACTACCAACACTGAACAACATTCTCTCCATTAATTATTAACATAACACACATCAAGCCATAAATACAGCAATAGGAGCATCTAAAAAAACAATTAAGAAGAGCTCAAACATCAGAATCTGCCCCTTTTCACACCCTGACATTTCCAGTGGTGTGCAATATAATCTGATTTCTGAACATCCCCAGCATTACCTCACAATGCTCCCCAGTGTCTGACACACTCCACGTGACATGGGAACATGGCAAACTTCAATTTAGCCAATTACAGACGTGACAGGAGTCAAGGAGCTTTTACAGCTGTCAACTCAAGATGTCACATTTACTCTGTGCTCAGAAGACTCATCCATACCCATCAAAAGAGCCAAAAAATTAAAATAACATTTTATACTTCATATTTTAATAGGAAAAGAATTCCCATTAACCAACTCCCAGCTCCTTGAAGTATTTAAGTAACAGCTTTTGGAACACTAAATGTCAAGTAAGTATTAAAGAGTCATTCAAACCAGTTTTTGTCACTGTTCCAAAAGTGAATATTGGCCATACTTATATATGTAATTTATATCCAAACTGTTGCCAGATCTCAGGATCACATTGTTATGTTTCATCTTTAAGTAACAGTTTCTCTCTCTCTCCTGTGAGGTAACTACAAATACCAACAGAATTTGTGCTCTACCAAAACGAGGTCGATTGAATTCAGTTGACTCTCCAGGAAACTCCATTTTAATCCCTCCTGTAATTTATGATCTTAAAGAAAAGTCATTAATACCCAACATCAAGACTCAGGCTGTTCACTGCACAAACTTTGCTGCATTAGATGGGGGAACACAACAGGCAAAGCTGAGATCACAGTGACATTTTAGGAAGTTTCTGATCAGCTCCCCACTTGCCTCACCCCAAAAAGAGGGTGCTGAGCACACCCATTTCCAGCCAGAGCAGGTGTTGGGATACGGAATCCCTGGGGGAGGGAAGCTCTGGGGTTCATGGGGGAACAGCCCCAGGGCCTGCCAAGGAGCCCACTCAGCTCCTGCTGCCAGGGAGGGCCACAACAACACCCAAACCAGCCAAAGAGGGAGGAGGAAATGCTCCATTCAGAAAGGGAAATTCAGGATGTAGACATTTCCTCGACTAAAAATACCACCGAGAGATGACTTAAACCCGAGGAGGGTACAAACCTCACAAGGTTTTCTGTTTTTAAAATATAGCACAGAAACATAGATAGTTTCATTCCTACAGACACTCAGAATATACTCTGCTTTTCCAAGGAACACCAGATTTCCTTGTTGTCCCAATATGGCAAATAGCACACAATTAATGTGTACCACAAAAATAAATCACTAATGAAGGAACCCAAACGTCCAACACTGAATGGTCAAAGCAATCCCTACCAAGTCCAAGCGTTTCACAGTAAGGCCTCTCACTCCCCAGGGCAGACAGTTGTTCCCAAGGTACCTCCAGCAGTTCCCAAATCACGGGCAGCTGCCTCACCCCTTTTGAAGGGCCCTGTCCCTGCCACAGGGGGGATTCCACTGGATATGAAACAACTGGGGCATCCAAACTGCACCCTCAGAACTGTCCAGTGAAACAGAAACCCACCCAGGGACCCCCAGTCTGCAGCAGGCAAGAGGCTCAGGAGGTGCTCCACAAAGCACAGGGATAAGAACTGGAACAACCTCCCTCAGCATCTCATCCTCACTGACGAGTCACTGCCCAACAACTCACCCAGGTTCACTCCAACTCACCTTTTTTCACCCATTTCATCTCTGACTTAGAAATAACCAGGATATCTCAAACCTCATATATATCACACACTGTGCATAAAATACTCCCTTCAAACCAAAAATTTTTTTTCTTTTGGACTGAGAGCAGGCACATCAAAACCAGCTCCTACACATGAATTTATTCCTCTACTGTTAATCCACCTGTAGGTAAAACTGCTTTTGACAACACCTAACATGCAAGAAATTGTGGGGTCATTGTAAGTTTCCAGCCTCTTCTTGTAGTTCACTGATTATCAAAAGCATCTCTGTAGTGGCAGCTTTTAAAAACAGCTTTGGTTTGGGAAAGGAAATACAATTTATTTAATCCACACTGACTAAATCCACAGCTGCACAAACTGATGCACTGTAGGAGAAAACACCTTCTATAAAGGAAGGGTCCAGACAAACCAAGGATCAGCCTCATAATTCTCCTCACCTGACTGGGTTCAGATAAAATCAAGTCTAGACATAACTAAAAATACAGTAAGGTTAAAATAACATTTTTAACTGCATCCAAGAGCAAAGCTTGGTCCATTCTGACACTGCACAGGAAATGCAGCAGGGCCTTCTGGAACCCAAGTTTACTGTTACACAGTTGGGATTGAGATGTTCTACTTCACACAGAATGCAACAATATATAAAAATGTAACTCCAGCTGGGAGTAACACAAGGCACTCAGAGAAAAAGGCACAGAATGGGAGACACCTTGAACCACGAATGGTGTGAGTGATCCCTCAGATCTGGAGTGAAGAAAACCAAGGCAGGACTCCAAGGTTTTAGATATGTCTATGTCTGGTCTTTGAGAACACAGTGAAACATCAGTCCCCACACAAATAATGGCTCTAATGGAACAGGGAACTGACCACATTTATTACAACGGGTTTGGGAATAACGTTCCAAGAAAGCTACACCAGAGTTCCACCAATTGTATGGCAGAATTCCCACCTTCCAGACACCCCTTCTCTGTCAATCCAGTATTTCAGACAGCATAAAAACGGAACAAAAGTTGAAAAATACGAATCTGAGACAAAACTCTCCAGTGTACATACAATTTTTTTTATTTAAATTAGTCTAAATTAATTAATCTTTTTTCTTTTTCCAAAATACTATTAATGAGGTGAAAAGTGCAGCTGAGCTGTAATAATATACCTGTCTAGTTTGCTGAACAGCACTTGAACTTGTCATGAACTTACATGTGCTTAACTCTCTCCCATTGACAAACAAGACAGGAATCTGATTTATATTCACATTTGTCAGACACGTTCCTTGAAACCTGTGTGTATTTTAATCCACCCAGCAGAGCATTTGCCTTTCCAACAGCCCCAGGTTCTGCCCAGGAAGCCCAGCTGAGGTTTATGTGGATGGTGTGGCAGAGAATGCTGGGGCTGGGGCTGTTTCCAGCACAGAGTCCTGGGACGTCAGGAGGATGAGAATTCCCCAAATGCTCCTTCCCTGCTGCACAGCACAAGGCACCAGTGAAGGGATGGCACAAGGGGAGGCATTAAAACAAACATCATAGTAGTTTAAGCATATCTTATACTTAAGCTCATCCTTGTTCATTTATAGATGTTCTTTCCCTCACACCATTAGGACTGTATTTTCATTTTCAGTTTTACCCATGAATAGTCACTCAACAGGCACAGAGTTTTTAAGTCCTGCCCAACAGTTTGTCCAGGTAATCTGCCTGCATAAAAAATTAACCTCTAAATTTTCTACTGCTGAAAGTTATGATTTTTCAGAAGTGGCTGATGCATCCAACACAGTATCTTAATTTTGCAATAACCTCTGCAATCATAAGCAGGTGAAGTCACTGACTTCAAAACCACACAGACCAACATCTTCCCTGAGCCTGAAGAAAAAAACCTGCCTATCCAATCCCTCTGGGAGTGGCAACATTAGGAGAGGTTTGGCTGTGGAGCTGTGCAAGGACACAGGAATCTCTCAGGATACTGGGAAGAAACAGCTCCAAGGTCTGCTGAGCCCTGGCTGAGCTGAGCCCCTGCAGGCCCAGGCTGGGCAGGGATTCCACAGCCCAGAAGGGAAAGGGAACCTCACAAAACATCGTTACTAGATGGAGAAGGGTTGAGGGAGAGAGAAACTGAAATGGAAGTTACATTCAGCAGTTCCTGTCTATTTGCATAATTTAGAAATAGCACCAAGTAAATATTTACAGACAGTGGTCCTGCATAGCTCCCAGTTTTTATCTGGGCCAGTTACAGTCAGGAGGGAACGTCCCACATCCAGTTAAGAGCCCAACATCCAAAATATTGATTCAGATTGGACTGAAAAACATAAAGGACTTGAGGAGTTCAAGCCTGGCATCCAGGAAACGTTTGTTTGCATTACGAAACCCCTGTCTGGTTACAAGTCTGTTCTCAGGTTGTTCTGGGTTGCACTGCACCTGCAGGAGGACCAGACCCCTTCCAGCTCCCACAGCTGCTGAGATCTGAAATGGAAGCAGCTACACAGACCACAACTCCAGACAGCACCTTCAATCCTGCAGGAAAACCTTCATTCAAATAATTCTGTAGGCAAGCATAAGGAAGAGGAATAAGACACTTCACCAAAACTTTGGCTGAGAGCCCTGAATGAGTAAATTAAATGCCAATACTAAGATCATAATACAGAAAAAAAATATTGTTCAGAAGATGATTTTCAGTTGCTTTCATGCATTTACCAGTAGCTGAAGCAGAGGCAGCTTCCCTGCCCTGGGAGCATCCCTCATTCATTCTGGAACTGAGAAATGAATAAGTCTGAAGATGCAGCTTGAGAGGCACCAGAACTGTCACAGGGACTCAAGGGGAAACCAAAATGAGCTTCAGGCTCTGTCCCTACTTTCACCACAGTTTCTGAGGGCATTTTGTTGATCACAATGAAAAATCTGCCTGCCCAGAAGGAGCAACTAAAGTGAGCAGTTGTAGAAGTCAAAGTGTATTTAAAATAAAACAGCAGCACAATGTAGAAAAGCAAATATACCCTGATTTGGTGCACAGAATTTCAGTCTGTGGAGTCACTTTTAATTGATTCATGCAATGATTAACAAGCTAGAGAGCAGTAACACTTGTGGAAGCAAGCACTTGTGACATCTCTCCACATGTTAAAAAATGCACATGATAACTCTTAAAAAGCAGATTCAAACATGCTGCTCTTTCCCACGTTTCAGCAATATGTTTAGTTATCTTAGTGACCCATATCAAAGAGTGCATTTCAAACAGGCAGATTATACTGCACAGAAAGCACAACAGAACTTTTTCCCTCAGCAGCCTCTACTATATCACAGATTAATTCAACATCAAGAAAAGAATTAACCCTGCTCTGACCAAAAGGGTCACTGCAGTTGGGTTGTTTGCTCTGAACTTCTGAATCCCTGGGACAGGCGTGAAGGTCTCTCATCCCGCACCACGAGACTCCGGAGTGCAGCTGACTGGAGATCCACCCCGAATATTACAGACTTCCTTTCCAAATGTCAAGGTTGTTTAGTTAATCAGGAATAACAACATCAGCCAGAATAAAATTCCAGCACAAAACTGCAACAGATCTGCACAGTCCTCGTGGGCAGTGACAAAACTGTGTCCACTTCCCCAGGCACCTCACAGTGCCCATGGTCATCCCACATACCACAACAGTAATGGGGTTTTTGTAACAGCAATACTTTTTTCCCTCTCAAACCATATTGTGTAGGATAAAAATCCCCATCTGAGCTTTGGCAGTTCATAATCATAGTGCCATACTTAAAATCAATGCATGATACAAGAATGCTGCCACAAACCCAAGTCTTCAGAACGAGCCATCCCCACTGTAATAAGCACCAATATCCAGTCATGAAAAGGTAACACACTTGTTCAGACCTTATCTGTGAAAGAAGCAGGTTTGGGACAACAACAGACTGTTCGGCCTCTCTACTCGCTCACTTGAGCCCAACACTGACAGTTCATCCATGCACCTGGAACCTTGTCTAACTGCAACCAACCTGACACCCACAGGTTGGTTAAGTACAGAAAATCAGCAAGTTCTTGACCATCAAGTCAGAACAGTTCTAGCAAAAAGCCACCTCCGTTGTGCCCTGCAGCAGCCCGGAGGTGACAGAGGCCGGGGATGTTTACAGGTCCCATATGAATAAATCAGCGTCAGCATCAGCAGCAACTCCCCAGCTCTGGCACATCCCCGGGACCCATCGCGCTGCTGGGCCCGATTTGGAGGAACTGACCCTTTCTTTATGCTTGGGAGTTTTTAATATTTTTTTTTTCAACTCGCACTTCTGCTCCCCTCGGTGCAAGGATGCGCAGCCCGCACAGCGCTGCTCCGGGATCTGCCCCGCAACTTCCCCGCGGGGCCAGCGCGCCCTGCCCTGTCCCTGCCCCTGTCCCTGCCCTGGTCCAGTCATGCCCCTGCCCGGTCCCGGTCCTGCTCCTGCCCCTGCCCTGCCCTGTCCTGTTCTGGTCCTGGTCCTGCCCCGGCCCTGCCCCGCCGGGGCCTCCCCGCGCCCCCCGCCC
>VWZD01000830.1:57251-116411 GCA_013396695.1 Sakesphorus luctuosus | reverse complement strand
GGCTCGGTACCGGCCGGCAGCGGGCCCAGGCCGCGGCTCTGCCCGTGATCGCGGCCTCGGCGGCTCATCCCGGGCCCGGAGCATCGCCCGGAGCCCGCCCGGTGCCGCCGCCGCCTCCCGCGCTGTCCCTGAGGTCGCGCCCCTGCTCTGGCGACGAATGACTTCCGAAACATGTGAGAAAGGTTTAAATCTCATTAAATGTGTGTTTATTCCTCCCCCTCAGTGAGCAGAGTGTAACTCGTTCCCTACATCCCTGGCAAGGAGTTCCAAATTGCACCGTGTCGCACCTGTGACTCAGGGTGTGCCAAACTCACAAATCTCTAATCAGGTTTACTGGGGGGGGGGGCGGGAATAGCCCATTAGGCAAGATTAAATTATCTCTTTATCACAATTTGCATTAAATATCAGAAGTGCCCACATTTGTGGTATGGGTGCCCACACAATTATTTATTCAGACTAATAAAGCGGGGGCTTATCCTGTTGGAAACAAGATCACTCACAAAACACGTGGTTTTTAGGGACTGTGTTCTTAAAGCAGTTAAAGTGCCACTGGAAGGTGACCAGGCCCTTCTCCAGGCTGATGTTTGCAGTCTGTAATCCCGACACAGGCCAGGGACTCCCTCTGTTCACTTCGAAGTTAAAGGTGTCCAACTGAATCGGTGACAAGTCACACACCTGCTGAGGGCTGAGCTGCTCCTCAGACACTGAGCTCCCCTGAATGGTTTTCACCCTTATTTCCCCCAGCTCTCACACTCCACCATTGCTCCGGACACTCGTGTTCCATATTGCCTGTTTGTCTGGAAAAGCAACGTTCCCAAGCCATCCTGCACCCGACTGCCTCTTTCATGTTTATTTTAACGCTTCCTGTTTCCTTCTCCACTGTTTGACTTCAGTTCTAAGCCCCATCCAGGCGTTTTTTCCCTGGCAGACACACCCGGGATAGCCCGCAGAGCAGCAGACACAGAGCGAGTCCGAGGATCAGCCCCTCCTGCGCTGCTGCAGCGCTTCCCGTTAACCCACGGCTCTTCCACCGCGGCGCAGCGCGGGGATGGAGGTACCACGAGCTGGAACCTCAACTCCTGTCACTCTGAACGTACAGCAGGGGCAGGGCCGTGACGCCCTTCCCCGCCGCCCTCCCCACGGGAACGGCCCCCGTTCAACAGCCCGGCCAGGGCCGGGTCCTGCTCCTCCGGGCGATCCTGGAGCGGGGAAACCGGGCCCGTTCTTCGGGCAGCGCTGGAGCCGCATCCCGGGACACGTTTCGCGGGCAGCGTTGGAGCGGCACGCCGGGATCCGATCCCCGGGCAGCCCCGGAGCGGCACGCCGGGATCCGATCCCCCGGGCAGCCCCGGAGCGGCACGCCGGGATCCGATCCCCGGGAAGCCCTGAAGCGGGACATGCAGGGCGCGTTCCGCGTGGAGCGGCAGGGCCGTGCTCGCCCCGTCGAGCCCCGTTCCCGTTCCCGCGGCCGCGCAGTCCCTCCCCGGGGCGGGGCGGCCCGGAGGGAGGGCGGGCCCCTTCCCTGCCCCGGAACATCCGTGCCGTGGCCGCCGTTCCGTGCCGCGCGGTCGCCATGGCAGCGGCGCTGTGGCTGCTGGCGGGGCTGGTGCTGCTGGTCGCGGGCGCGCGTCGCCTGCGCTGGGGACGCGCGCGCTCGGGGCCCCGCGCGGGCCCGCGTGCCGGGCGCGCGCTCGTGCTGACGGCGCACCCCGATGACGAGGCGCTGTTCTTCGCGCCGGCCCTGCTCGGGCTGCGCCGCGCCGGGGCCGCGCCCGCCGTGCTGTGCTGCTCCGCAGGTGAGCGGGGCCGGGGCCGGGGCCGCGCCCGCAGCGGGGGGGGAGGGACCCGGTGCGGGGACACTGAGGAGGCNTTCAACAGCCCGGCCAGGGCCGGGTCCTGCTCCTCCGGGCGATCCTGGAGCGGGGAAACCGGGCCCGTTCTTCGGGCAGCGCTGGAGCCGCATCCCGGGACACGTTTCGCGGGCAGCGTTGGAGCGGCACGCCGGGATCCGATCCCCGGGCAGCCCCGGAGCGGCACGCCGGGATCCGATCCCCGGGAAGCCCTGAAGCGGGACATGCAGGGCGCGTTCCGCGTGGAGCGGCAGGGCCGTGCTCGCCCCGTCGAGCCCCGTTCCCGTTCCCGCGGCCGCGCAGTCCCTCCCCGGGGCGGGGCGGCCCGGAGGGAGGGCGGGCCCCTTCCCTGCCCCGGAACATCCGTGCCGTGGCCGCCGTTCCGTGCCGCGCGGTCGCCATGGCAGCGGCGCTGTGGCTGCTGGCGGNCTGTGAGGGTGGGCAGGCCCTGGCACAGGTGCCCAGAGAAGCTGTGGCTGCCCCATCCCTGGAAGTGTCCAAGCCCAGGTTGGACAGAACTTGGAGTGACCTGGGCTGGTGGAAGGTGTTCCTGCCCATGGCAGGGGGTGGAACTGGGTGATCTTCAAGGTCCTTTTCAAACCAAACCACTCTGTGATTTTCCATCCTTCCCTCTTCCACCCATGATCATTACCCAAAGACAAGAGGACACAGTTTAAGGTTTAGGTTGGACATTAGGAGGAATTTCTTCACAGAAGGAGTGATTAGATATTAGAATGGGCTGCCCAGGGAGGTGGTGGAGTCACCATCCCCAGGGGCATTTAAGGAAGGACTGAGTGCTCTGGTCTAGTTGACAAGGTGGTGGTTGATCAAAGGTTGGACTCAATGGTTTCTGGGGCCTGTTCCAGCCTGATTGATTCTGTGATTCTGTGAATGGCCTGAAGCTGTGCCAGGGGAGGTGTAGCTTGGATATTAGGAAAAGGCTCTTCCCCAAGAGGGTGGTCAGGCACTGTGACTTTCTGCAGAGTCCCATGGCAGAGGGGGCAGAACCAGACGATCTCAAAGGTCCCTTCCAACCCAAACCATTCCATGATTCTGGTTCCAGCAGTACCAAAATGCCCCTCAATATCTGCACCCTGCACAGAGAGGGGGTTCAGGGCAGCACTGAGGCACTTTCAGACTGCGTGCAAGTGTCAGTGGGCTGTGAAAGCTGCTGTTCAGCGCAGCCTTTTGGCGCCTCCTTGTAGTTCTGTCGTCTTGAGGACTTGCGTGGGTGTTCCAGGTCTCATATCGCGATACATTCGCGGTAACTCCTCTAAGAATAGCCATTGCATAACAATCCAGTGGCGAACAATGGGCCGGAAGGGCGCGCAGGGCCGTGCTGTCCATCGGGTGACCTGGAGGCAGCACCGACGGCTCCGTTCGCTGCAGACAAACGTTTGTTCTCCGGAACGTCCGGGGAGGTGTCTCAGCCTGTGCACTCTCTGTCAGAGCTGCATTAGCTTCCCTCCAAATTGCTTTTCCCTGAGTCATTGATGTAATTTAAGCTAGTTTGTTTATTTTTTTCCTGTCTGCCAGGAACATGGAAATCGCAGTATCCCTTTGGAGCAGCCTCTTACATAGCTTAAAATTGTTATCTTCCTTTTTTGTCTTTCCCTTTCCAGACTAAACAACCTGATTTCTTGCAATATCTTTCCTCATAGATCATGTTTTCCAAACCTCTAATCATTCTTGACACTCTCCTTTGGAGTCTTCCAGTTGGTTCACATCTTTTTTTGAGGGGCAGTGATCAAACACTGGAAGCAGCACTCCTGCTGAGGCCTTGCTGGTGCTGAACAAAATGGAAAGGTCCTACAGGTTCCATTGTTTGCCCAGGACAAGAGTTTTTCACAGTGCATCACCCTTGCGTGTTCTTCTCATGATCTTTTAAAGCTCCAGACTTTTTCTGCAGAACTGACACCAGGTCAGTTTTGCCTTTGAGGAGGGTTTTGAGCATAACAACCTCATTTGCACTGATCTTTGAGACCTTATTGCTGTCCCAGAATTCATGAGTGAAATTCACAGTGAGAACATTCCTTATGTTTGTTCAGAGGAATATCTTGGGCTACAAACACTTCTTACACTGAAAAGCCCCCCCTGTGCCTTTGGAAGCTCCAGTGCCAACTTCTCTGTTATTTCCAAAGCTTTCTGTCATGACAGACCATGTGGGTGAGAAGACAGGGACTGAGCTATTGTTAATCCAGTGGTTTGGGGCTTCACTGATGGCTCTGCCCTCCTATTCAAGGGTCAGTGCAGAGCTTCAGTTGTCTCTGCTGAGGGACAAAGGTCTGTGGATCCCATTTGGCTTTTTTCACAGCTGTGGGGAGATCACTAAAGTGCAGCTCTGTCTTTCCAGTTTTGGGAACTTACACACTGCTGCTAGTTGAGCTCCCCCAAGAAGAGTTGTTTTGCTGTTTATTTGGTTGAATTTTCGTTTTTCTTTACTCCTGATTCAGTGACATGAAGCGTTAATTGTGTCTGACGTTGCCTTCTTTGTACTCTCGTGTGTCTTTGTAAGGGAATGAGCAGCCCATGTAGGAGAGCACCTTCATGAGCTAATACATTTTTCTTTTAGAAGCCCCCTGTTAGTCTTTTGGGTGATTCAGATGGTTCATCCTCTCATTGTTTGCCTGATTGATGATGACAACTGAGTTGATCAAAGACTCCGCAAATTGTAACGCTGAGACAAAATCGTTCCTTGAAAACCATTGTACTTGCAGTTTGCAGATATCAATCCAAATGACTTAGAAATTAATTAGAATTACAGCACTGTGAAGAAAATCTTTTACACTCTGAATAATCTGAGATTGAATTAATAACTCAGTATAAATGTGCTTTGCTCTCTGTAGTAGCTGCCCCTGTATGGTGAATGGCCCATGGATGAGGTCCAGCAGCATCAGCTCTTCAGCTGCTTTTGCTCTCAATGAGCTTCCCATCTTTCCTTGTTAGCATTTATGTATTCCTGATGTGCTGACACATTTCTCAAGCTGTGGAACTATTCCTTTCAGTTCAGTGCAGTCAGGTATTCTGAGAACAGTGGCACTATTTGGATAAAGCCTCCCCTGCAGTCAGTTATTACACTGCATTGCAGCAAAAGCTGTACCTTAAAACACTTGTGTTGTCAATGGCCTGGTAAAACATCAGTCTGGAATAAATCCTGCTGTACTTATTCAGTCCTTCTAGTGAAGGTGCACACTCCAGTTGATTCTGCTAAGCTGGAACTTGCACTGCCAGGTTCCCCCTGCTGAGCTGGTGTGTTCCTCAGCAAAGCCACAGGCACTGTCACTCTCCCAAAGCCATTCACTCACAGGCTGCAGGAAGAGCCTTTTTTTTTTCCTAGTTACTCTTTCCCTCTTTGAAAATTTTACAAAGCTTGCTAGTGATGGCTCAGATTGCAACACTGCTCAAGAGAAATGCTAGATTTGGATGACTCATACCCACAACAATAAAAAGTTCTGGTGTAATTCAAGACAGCTGACTTCAGGCTTGATTCACACATTAATACTCAACTGCATTTTTTTTCTTTTTATTGCTTCAAAGTTAAAATTGGTTTGCAAGTACTGCCCTGCATAGAGCAACGTTCTGGAAGGGGCATCACAGCTCTGGCACGGACTTTGTGTGGCTGATGCCAAGAAAAAAATAAGGGAATGTCGGGGCAAGATGAGAAGAAAATAATTCAGTGAAGAAGGAGGCAATGTTTTAATAAAATGAATCCCATTTCCCTGCTAGTTGTTGGTCTCTGTTATGACTTTTCCCAGCTGCCTTATCTCAGTTAGGTTTCCCCATTAGGTTTCTTCTTTTGGTCCTGTAAGGTCTTTGCAATCCTGCCATGTTCATTTTTCCCTGAATTTCCTCTTAAAGGAATGAGGAAGAGGGTGCTGGACTGTTTGCCCCTCTTGATGTGATTAGACATGGCAATTCCTGATGTCCTTGTCAGATCAGCTCGTGGCTCTGAGCCACACTCTGCATTGGTGTGAGCAAAGAGTCAAGGTGGGAGCTCTTTGCCCCAGCACTTCACCCTGAGCTGAGCTGGGTGTTGCTCAGGTGACAGCAATGGGGTTTGTCCCCTGCAACGTGTCTGTCCCTGAACTGGTGCCCCTTTAATGTGTGATGGTCACGTTTGATGCTTTGAGAAAGAGAAGAGGAATTCTCCTGAGCAAACCTACACTAAGTCAGGTGTTTGCTGTGTTTGCTGTTTCCAGGAAATTACTACAGTCAAGGAGAGATTCGTAAGAAAGAGCTGGAAGAGAGCTGTTGTGTCCTGGGGATTCCTCCTTCTGATGTCACAGTCATTGATCACAGGTAACCAGGTTTCATTTCCAGAATAATTCCATGGCAGGTTGAAATAGGGATGAAGTTCACTCTACCATTCAGTAAAGCTGACTGTGTCATTCTAAAAAACCTTGAGGAATCTCAAGAAAGACCATAATAGGTATTTTTGTTAATTCTTCACATAAATCTCATTAATGCCAAAGACAATTCAAGTGTGTAATGGGGATCATAATCCCTAAACGAAGCCCTGTTCATACAGCATCGAGAATAATATAAACTACACTTGGGGTCTGGCAGGCTGTGCTTGGGCAACATGATCACATTTGGTTGTGTAACAACTTGTTTCAGTGTTACACAGACAGTTACAAATTCTCTGAATTGCCTGTGTCAGGTGTGTCTGTAGGCTGGTCTTTACAGGGTTAGTGTGGAATTCTGTTACATTTATAATCTGCTTTAGTCCTGGCTAAGAGTGAATTGCAGTTCTGAAGACAGTCCACACTAACATGACAGCAAGAGTCTTCAAAATTAAGCCATGCAAGACTTCTGGTTTTCTAAGGTGTGGTGTTGTTTCCTTAAGTTGTGTGTAGCTACAGAAATAGGTGACAAAGCTGACACTTCTTTGTCAGGAACTCTCTTCTGGGAAGGTGATTTAACACTTTTAATCAGGGAAACTTGGAACTAGGGTAATAAAGTCCTCTTAAATTGCCTGATCACTCTGTCTGTAGGAGCTGAACTAGATACTGATTGCTAGGAAGCACAATGCAAGTGGTTGTTTCACTTGTAAACAGCTGTCACACAATCCATAATGAATATTTCTGTTTATGAAGAAATAATAGCAACATACTGATTTAAAGCCACTCCAACTAGAAAAGTCAGAGTTGAAAAAAAATCTGGCTCCAGGCAGGCCCTTTTCCCATGAACATATTTTCCCTTGAGCTAAGGCAACAGCAACCACAGTCCAGAACATGAATCTTTTTGAGTTCTTTGCTTTTTTTAGCTTTAGGTTTCTCTCCAAGTTTTCAGCTCACTTAGGAAAGCAGCATAGGAGTTGTTTTTCCTTTGGAATGAAAAGAGATGTTTCCATTCATTTCACATGAACTGGTTCTGAATAACTGCAGGTTTTGTAGTACAGCACAGGACAATGCCCAAAACATTTTGGACAGGAATAAGGAAAAAAGCTGCTAAGCTTTGCTAAGCATGGAGGCTGCTCAATGAACCATCTTTGGACGTTAACAGAGCCCAGAAGCCACTTGGCCTTTCATCCTCCAATGCAATGTGAGGTTGATTGGAGTGTGAGGCAAGTTCTGACCATGCTTGGTCACCCCCTCATGTCCACAGCCCAAAGAGCTGCTTTTTGCAAGTAAATCTTTGGTTTGCTCACCTTTGTTAGGAAGGTGAGGGCATTTCAGAGAAATGTCTTGGATGGTGCCTCTTTCTTACCTTCGTTACTCGTATGACACACGTTTGTGTGAGAAATGACTGATGTGTGATTCCCCCAGTGAGTGCAATGCCTGAAATGACAGATCCATCCCAGGGCCCAGAGCTGGGCTGGAATGTACAGCGTTGTTCTGGGAAACAGGGTTAGATGTGAGGTCTTTATCTCTCAGTTAGAGTGCTCTGAGATAACCATCAAATCCTTTGTTGTGCAGTTGGGGAGTGAACTGAAGTTCCTGATGAATTCTGCTCAGAGCTGTTTTACACAGTGAGGGTAGGTGTGTTTACAGTGCATTATTTACTGTGCTGTAACTCACCATGTGGATGCTCTTTATGAAAAACATCTGGGGATCAGGTGTTAGCAAACCAGGAGAAGATCAGGATTAATTTCTAGATGACACTGAATTTTTAGAGTAGCTGATTTTTAGATACAGTTTTCCAGCAATCCAGACAAACCACTGGGACTCAGGGTTCTTGAAACATGCTCACAGTTCCTGGATTCCCTAAGGTCAGTAGCTTTCCTGTGTCTCTTAAGACTTACAGAACTTACAGATTATACAAAAATAGTTGCCAGTATTGCATGATGGGAAACTTGCTAAATCAATACATTATTTACCACTAGATTTTGATGTAAATTCATGTCTACAGAATACAGCTCAGGAGGTTGTTCCTCCTTAGCATTTTGTCTTCTGTAGGCACTGTTTTAAATCAGAGCCCTTTGGCTTTTTTGTTCCCTTCTGAACTCTTGAGAAGATGATTTGCCATCAATGTAAAGAACCAGCCCATTGCTTAAGGAGTTCTGCTGGCCTGCTGCCCATCTACCATTGCTTACACAAACACTGCAGGCTTTACATTAGCCCAGCTGCAGCTTTGTGTTTTGGTGAGGAAAGCCCAAAGGACTGCTGGGCCTGGATCTGCTCCAGCCATTGTGGTGTGTGTGCAGCTGAGTCATGATGCTTCCTCCTGCTTTGTGTGACCTACAAGTGAGTGAGTGGAGTTTCCAAATGTAAAAGGGGAAATAGCTCTGCAAGGCCAGGTGATTGGCTTGCTCTGTCATCTCCCTTGGCCAGGCAGGTATAAAATCAACATGACATTTTGAATGATATTTGTGAGTGTGTGAAGAGAAAGCTTTAGTCAGTCAGCCTATGATGAAATGTGTGTTACAGACCAAATCCTTATTCAGCAGTCCCTTGCCTTAGAGAATGACACTCCCAAGTACAGCCAGGATTCCCAGGGCAGGACCGGCTCAGTCTCTACCCCACAACTGCTCTGCACTGATCCTTCAGGAGGTGTGTTGGATGTTGTCACTGTGTTTGTTACCTCAGTTAAAGACAACTCAAATGTGCACAGTTATGGTGCCAACTGGACCACATTTCAGCCCTAGAGATCTGAGGTCCACACAAATCTCCTACAGGGAAGTTCTTTGCTGTAGAGGGATGTCCAGGAGTGGGAAGGGGCAGGAATGGCTGTGCAGCACCCATGTCTGGGCATGCAGATACACTCCAGCCTAGTTTAGATCAGAGCTCTGGACTCTTCCTAGTACAGGTCAGGTACCAGATTTGCAGAGGTGTCCCCTGAGCTGGCCTGTCATTGTCATGGCTCCAACACTACCCCAACTGAACAGCTGGGTTTAGGGGAGAAAAGTTTTACAGTCCCCTTTTGTTACCGTTCCCACATGAGGCTTCACACCTGGAGCAGCCCAGCTCAGAGTCTGGGCTTCTATTGTTCAAAGGTAATTTCTGGACTGTCACAATTATTCCTGCTGCTGGCTGAGGGAAGAGTAGCCAGAAGTGAGTTCTGAAACTCATGTGAGATAAAAGTCACTTCATTAATTACATAAATGGCAATGTAAACTCTGCTTTTGGTACATTTTTGTCATCTTACGTGCTTCAACAATGGACTTTACTGTAAGTTAAGCTCCCATTAGCATTGGGCACATCTGCCAGTGCTCTGGCTGTCTGCTCCTCTGTAACATTACACATGAACAGGAGGTGTTTTCTAAGCTGCTTTCACTTTCTGAAGAGAAGCAGCAGAAAGGAAGCCCAAATTACTCTTTTTTTTCTAATATGTATTTTGGGTTCGTGGAAAGATAAATATCAGACATTTTACTGCAGCTTCTGGAGCTTTTGTGCACAGTTGTTCTGGGCAGAAAATAAAACTGAGTGTTTGCATCTTTAATATGACAGAAAATATTTGGCCCAAGTTTGCACTGCAAAGAAAATAATAGCTGTGTAAACTAGAAAATTTTCCACTCACAGTCGGAGGCTTACAGCAAATAATGTCACATCTCTGTCCAAGTTTCCATGGAAATTGCACTCCATTTGCTTTTTTGTTATTATTATTTCACTGAAGTCCAAAAGGCCTCTGATCAGACACTGCACAGGAGAGAGGACATCTGCCTGTGCACAAGCACAGGCTATTTTTATGAGGCTGCAGAGAGGCTCAAACCCTTTTTTTCTTTCATGGAATAACTCTGTGCTGTTGGACTCAGTTTTTCCCTCCTATGAGATAAATAGGCCTTATTGCACTTCCTCATTTTTGATTTCTAATGAACTTCCTTCCATGAACTCCGTGTGACAGAGAAGTGAGTCTGGAAGGTCATGGGAAAAGTATATCCCTAAGTTAACAGTGTGTGTGTGTGGTTGTGATGATCAGAAAGATATAAAAACACTCAGACCCTTCAGAGAATGAAATACGTAACTGGCAACTGGGGCCTTTCTGTTAGGATTTAGAAACACGTGTAAGTCCATCCTGTCAGTGCAGTTTGGCTTTGCTGTGCTTGGGGCTCAGTGCTGGTTGGGGATGTGCAGGCAGGGACTGAGTGCACAGACAGAGCAGGGCTGCAACTGGGGGGAAACCCCAGGGCACCAGGGGAGGTGCAGAGGTCAAACCCTGGCTCAGGCAGTCTGGGGGCAAAGCTGTGGGTGATTTCAAACCAGTTTGTGATTCCCTCGCTGTGTCATCTCCCTGAATGGGATTCTCAAAAAATGTACTTATTCATTTTATGTTTCTGATCAGAAAGGTGATTCTATTCCCTAATATTTCTTCATTCCTGTTCTCATATATCCTATTTTGCAATTACTATTTAACAGCTTTAGTTCTGGTGAAATAATTGTGCTAATGAGTTACATTTTGTCTTTGTGAGTCCCCTGTGGTATTATAGTTTGACATTTTATTTTATTGCTAATTCTAAAGAGCTGATCTATGTGCTGATTAAAATTGCTGCCATGCTTTATTCTGGAAGAGCTGCATATTTCACTAGTGAGTGATGGGATTCTCCTCATCTTTCTTATCCCAGCAATGCTGTAAAGGACCATATTTTTTTGCAGAATTTTCTTTAATTAAGAACAGCATCTGTAGGACCAGAAATCTGAGATGTAAGTTGGTAACAAGCTCAGTGTGTAGTACAGGGAAATCAACCTACATCTCTTGAATCAGCCAAACATACTCAAAATCCTCCTGAATGGTGACACACTTTGCCATGACAAGAAGGCCTCTGTCAGTCAGGTGGGGATCCTGACATTTATGGAATCACTGCAGCCACATTTCTGTTTAGTATAATCCTGGAAATTAAAATTGTTTTCTTTCTGAGAAGAAAATAAAATATTTGGCCACCTATATTTATTTACATTTCTAAATAGATCATTCTTTCAAAATGCTTTACCACATGGCAGCTCATGCTGACATTTTAGGACCTCAGAACACTTTATAAAAAGGATTATATCAAAGTCTGCCTTCAGGCTTCTGCTTTTATAAGTGTTGCTCTATGCAATAATTTAAGAGGAAATTCTTCTGGGGATTGAGCTGTCTCTGAGCCCTCAGGAAAGCTCCTTTCTGAAACAAAGGCTTGTACTGCAGTGAGTTGGGCTTAGTTATTTTGTCCTAAGTTAGATATTTTCCTCGGTAAGGAAATCTGCCATTTTGCTTTCCTGGGGCTTCCATCAGCCAGGTCCCTTCTCAGCTTTCCAGCTTGATTAACTCCCTGGCAGTTCACAGAGGGGAAGGGGCCTGTGGGGAGGGGGAGCTCCATCCTTTGGTGCTGCATATCCCCCAATTCCCTCTATGGGGCAATGAGCAGTGGTGCTTTTGAAACCATCCAAGGATTCCCCCTCAGATGTCAACAGAGACCTGTCCAACCCTGTCGGTGAAGCCCAAGCAGGGTTTGATTGAGAGGAAGAGCCTGGCCAGAGAAGCCAAGAATAAAGCAGGAGGGAAGTGAAGGAGTACAGCTAAAGGACAAGATGTTTTCTGGAAATCAAATCAGAATACTGTGCATTGAGATTTATACTTTTAATGTTCAAGATGATTTTAGCAGAATAAAAACTATGAAATACTGATCTCAAAGCATGAAAGATGAGAATAGGGATCCCAGCCATCCCCTGAAGCTGAAGCAAGTTTGATTCTACTTAAAAACCATCAGCACTGGTAAGCTGATAGTCAGAAAAGAAATACGGCTGTTTCAGGAGTCTGGGAAAACTGGCTGGGAACAAAGAAAAGGAAATGCAGGAGAACAGGGAAATCCATTACAAGTGATTTTTCCCCCCTCTTTTGTTCTTTCTTAGTTCATACCTTCAGCACTGTCTTTTATTATTCTTTTGTTAATGGTTTTTAAAAGTCCTCCACATACATTAAAGACAGGCATTGTCTTCAGAGCAAGGAAAGCTCCAGTGGCCCATCCTGGATTTGCAGATGGTTCATGTCCCAGCTTTGCTGTCTCCTGGGAACACAGACAGATTTGGTGACTGGACCACTTGTGTCCAAGCAGAAGGATTTGGCTCTGGGTTTGCTGCTTTCCTATTAAAACATTTTCAGTGGACTTTCTTCATGGTGCTGGAAAGCTACAGAAATACTCAGTCTGTAGGTTGAAGCTATTTCAATGTTTATACCCAGGAGTCCCGTTTTAAACACCATAAAGTGTAACAATGTGTGTATTTTGCTGGTTACACATGGAACAATCAATACGAGTGTCTTGCCAACACTGACCCTGAGGAACTCATGGAGAACGACAGGCATTTTCCCTTTGCTCCTGAAGGTTCCCTGCTTTGATAGCCCAGCAACATCTCTGTTGGTCCCTCACTTTAACTGCAGCTGCAAACTCTGGCTGTTCATTCTGGGCAGACCAAGGTTTTTATCAGAGAAGAGAAAATGGTAAACTCTTTCCCTGAAAAAGTAACAAGCAGCAACAGTAAGTTAATCAAAGAGGAGGAACAAACAGAAAAAAGTCTAACTGGGATTCCCCTGAAGCTTTTGAATCTTTGCATTCCTCCCACTTTACTCAGGGGAAATATATTCCTATTTCTACTGGGAATGCTCTCAAAAACCTTCTCACAGTAATGGTTTGGGCATTAACACCTTGTTCACAGGAACCGAGTGGTTTCTTTATGTCTTCTCATAATCTTATTTTAATTGTAGCTGCAGTGTTTAATTGTAGTGCAAAATCTTGAGTGCCTCAGTTAAAATAGAGCTGTGAGATCTGAGGCTGTGAAATGCTCTGGAAACATCATCCTGGTGTATCTGCCAGGGATTTGCATTTTCTGCATGTCAGGTAATTATCGTGCTGGAAAACAGTGGAAGGGATTTGCAGCCTCTCTTGGCCAAACTCCTCTTTGGGACTCAATCTGAAGAAGGGCAGTTCCATCAGTTCCAGTGGGAGTTGGGCATTGGCTTCAGCAGGACCAGGAATTGTCATTGAAACAGTCAGCAGAAGACAAAGTCTTGTTTAGAAAAAAACGTTAGTGTGGGGAAAGTTGGAAAAGCAACTGTGCAATGGCTGTTGTGTAAAATGTGTTTTCTCTTAATGACCTTCCAGTTGAGATTGGCTCTGTTTACACACAAATCCAAAGCTGGTTTGTCTGGCTGCCAGCACAGCAAAGCTCAGTCTGGGATCTGAGTATCCAGCTGGGTCTTTTGCCTCTGACATCCTCCCAGTAATAAAAGTTGTGTGGCTGGGATTTGGCTGGAATTGCAGATGATGCATGAGCCAGAATTGAATTCAGCCTTCTCTTCCTCTGCAGGACAATAGCAGTTAAAGGTTGTTTGTGTCAATAAAATAAGCATATACAACTCTAACCCCTCAGGGACCACAGACGATGAGTAAGATGCTCTTTTTCCATCATCACATTTCTAACCCTGACCAATGTTAGTAGTCTGTGACAACTCAGTCGTTTGTCTTCTCAAGAGCAGAAGTTTTTATGGAGTTTGCCTGTGAAGATGCAGCATCCAGAGAACAGACACAGTTACAACAACCTTTGCAGTGCTCTCTAATCCAGATTCTTTGTTCTTCACTTTCAACCCCCTGGAGGGTACAGTGTATTAAGTGCTGGTTTTGCTCTGTAATGCCCAACAGCTTTCCTGTGGAATGACAAAGTGGCAGGGACAGTAACTTCTCAGGTGAAGGGGTGTTGCTGATGTGCCTTTCAGTTGTTGCTTTCCTGTGTATTAAACTTGGCTGCTTTGTGTGGCAGAGCCTCTCACACTTTGCTGCAGAGGTTTCAGGTTGGCAGCTCCCCAGGACCTTGTGAGCTGCACCTTGTGAGACAGGAGCCTGTGGAGCTTCTGGTGCTGGGGAGGTTTCAGGTCCTGGGCGCTCTGTGAATGTTGGTTCATACGGGAGTGATGAAACTGCATTTACTGCAGGGGCTTTCTGGCAGCAGTGAAAGCTCCGGCTGCAGGGCAGAGCTCTGTCACCAGTTTCACTCACAGGTTGCACTTTGGCCACCTCATAGTAAAACCCCACTTGTAAAGCTCTGTAGCAGTGAGGCACAGCAGTTGTAATCTCCACTCTTCTGTCACTAGAACCCTGTTTGAGCGGTGATTGAAAACTCCTCCAGCTGACAGTGTCGGTGTGAGCCAGCAAAGGTGTTCTCAGCAGTCTGGAACCTGAGGCTCCCCAGGTGCTCCTCCCTGGCTGCAGTGGGTGCTGCATGATCCAGGGCTGCCTTTGGAAGCATCCTACAGCAAGAGAATTCCCATTTGTGTTTTCTTGGCTGAGTTGGTTGTGACATGCCCTGTTATTTTTGCATTCTGGGTCCACGCTGAAGCTCTCCCAGGCATCCCTTCAACTGAAGCATTGCATCACTGAGGAAGTGAAGCCATTAAAAGTGCTTTCACCAAACACTTGGAGCAAAGACAATCAGCTCTCATCTTTCAGAAATGGACTTGCAAGTTGACATTGCAAAATTTGGGGAGAACAATAGTCCTTTCTGGATTGGTTTGATGCTGTGCTGTTGGGTTTTTGCCACATCATGAATTAAGTTTTTACATTTGCATGAAAGAAATGTTACCAGGCAAAGAGGCTGGAGCACAGAGAGCTTCACACTTCAAAATGCTTTGGGAGGAGGAGAAACTTTAAGATTCTGCTGAACTCTGCTCATGTCTCTGACCTTCACTGTGTCTTACTTGCATAGTGTAATAACTCTTCCATCTTGCAGAGCTGTGGGGATGGACCAATTGCTTTTTACATACTATTGTCATGGTGTGAGGTGCTGTATGAGTGTTGAGGATCATTGTGAGAGTTTTCCTTGCTAGTCAAAGGGTTAATTTCTTTCTCCAGAGAAGGAGATCTGATTTAGGTTTGGCACAGGAGGAGGGGAGACAGAGGATTTTGTTCTGCAGGAAACTGGGTCAGCAGGTTTTTATTACCGTGCTCAACAGCCCAATGTGGTTTGCATTTAGGAATGAACTCGGCTGACATTGGGTATGGTGGATTTCCTCTTCCCAGAAGCAGCCTCAGACAGTGCTCCATCCATCCATCCATCCTGGCTGTCCCAGCTCCAGGGCAGGAGGATGCTCAGGCCCTTGGAAGTTTGATGGTTACGTTGTTGGAGCTCCCTGTCCGGAGAGCCTCCGGAAGTGGAATGAGCCCTGAGATATTCTGGGGAGGAGGAACAATAGGACTGGAATATTTCCAGTCACTGAAGTGCATTGGAATCACAGAGATCTCCACTGTTTTTACAGCCCATTGGCTGATGGTTGTTCTTGCAGCCTGTGGCATTGTTTGGTTTTTGTTTGAGTCTGGTCAGATTCTGATCTTGGTCCTGCCAATGTAAATTTGGAGTAATTCCTTTGCTTTCTGTGAGGCTGCAGCTGTGTGTGGCTGAGATCACTGTGTGGTCCTGCAGATAACCTTTAGCTGGGGAGTTTTCCATTATAACTTTTGGACCATGATGACTGATGAAAGATTTGAATAATCCAGAATATATTTCACATTTTCCAGCTTTCTTGGCTGAATTCCCTGCTGTGTATTCTTTTCCTGGGCAACAGAGAATAGATGTCTCTGTCTTTTACCTCTGCCTGTTGAAGACCACATTGTGGCATGTTGGATAGTTTAGGCTGCCTTTCTCTATAGTTTAGTTTGGTTTTACTGAATGATGAAAATCCAAGTAGTTAGAACTTAAAAATAAAGCACTACATTGTTTTGATTGTAGAGATGGTGGAGCTCAAAAAGACTTAAGGTGGAGCTTAAAAAGACGTTACCAAAAAGATTGCTAACGTCTAGGAAACTTTCTGACTAACAGGATTTAAGGCTGAGCATCTATTTCCAGTTTTATGCTCTTGTTGTGTTACAGACTTTAATGTGTGTTAATGGCTTTTAGGCATAAATAAAACCATCTAATTCTGTCCTGTTCTAGTCTTGATTTAGTTCTGGCATCAAGGAACCCAGACATTTTTGCAAACCAAGTTTGGCTTTTAAGGCTGAACAAGGAAAATACAGGCAATACTGAGAAGGACAGACAGCAGTGGGTTGCCAGCAATTCCTGGAAATAATGGCATTTCACAACCATTGCCTGCAGATTGGACATTTAAGGAGGAAAAATATCCTTGTGGTTTGCATGGACAGAATAATGAAAATGCAAAGCCTGTTGAGAAAGTTTATTATGGTAAAAACTCCAGTGTCATTCTTGGGTTTAAACTAAAGAGCAGCATATCAAATGTCTCAGAATGATGACAGCATAGAAATAACACAGGACAGAAAATTGCTTATGGTCTCTCCTGGACTTGCTTATAATGTTGTGTTAGGCTGTACATTTTAGTTGTCCAATGGCTTTGAATCTCTGAACAGTTTCAGCTGCAAAAAACACGCTCATAGAACCATCTTTTGAAATATGAACACGTTGAAGAGGGATGAAGAAAGGAGGTGTTGCTGCTGTAATCCCCTCGTGCTCTTCCCCTGTTGGCATCTGTGCCTGAGAGCCAAGAAATGCCAGTGAATGTCAGGAGAGGCAGCGAGAGGGCTCGGAGCAGGCAGACACGTCCACACAACAAACAGCAGAGCTGAGGCAGCACTTTGGAAACTGCCTGGTGCACAATGAAACTGGGGCTGTGGGAGAACCTCCATCCAGCCACGGCAAATTATTCCGTGTAAATTCGTAGTGACTCGGAAAATGTCTCTGTGCTGTTGGAAGACTTGGGTTGTATTTCCTACTCCCTAAATTGAACTGAGTTAAATTGGACTCTCAGCTTAAGAAATGAGAGATGAAAAGACTCTCCTGTAGTGGCTCTCTGGAATGTATATTATATCTCTTCAGGCTGTCAGCCATGTGAAGCTTTCAGGATGTGACTCATAGGATAAATAAGTTTGGTCATTCTTACTGTGACTGAAAAAAGGTAAAATCCTGCATTTTTATAAGGGCTTTTTCTTCCCCAGAAGAGTTCAGGAAGCATCTTAACATGTTGGAGCTATCACTGAAAATGCAGTAGCTTCAGGGCTGAGCAGCAACTGTTAACAGCGCTCAGTAATGCCATGTGTATGAAACATGTCTGCTGCTGAATATTTGTGCTCTTCCAGATGAATGAACTCGAGTCTCGGGACTGAAGCTGAGGGTGGTAGTGCAGCAGAGCAGTGCATGTGTGTCAGTGAGGAGCAGATGCTGGCAGGAGGCTGAGGGGATGAGCAGATGCCGAGTAATGCTGGTGTACGAAATAAGCCATTTGTGCCTGTTTGGGAGCTCTGCAGCAGAAAGGATGCAGCCTGCAGATTTAAGTAGGTTATGATGTTCTAAATTATGCTGGGGTTAGAGGCCTGTCCAGTTACTGCAGAGTGTCACTTTGTGGTACAAACATTAAGGATCTAAAATGGTGTTTCCGAGAGCAATGGCTTCATATGGTTGCATTCCTTTTTTGTTTTTAAATGCAACCCTATCTTTACCAATTAAAGTAGCTATTTAATGGTTAGAATATGATCTCTGAGCTATGAGCACAAATCCTGTTTATCCCTTTTGTGGGATAAAATATATTTAGTCTTGCTCAATTTGTAGTTATTATTCCCTCTTGGTGTTTTACCCAGTAATTAACCCTCTCCTTTGATGGCTGTTTACAGCTGGGAACAGCCTGACAAGAACGGTGCTCTTTGTTGTGCAGCAGGGAGGGAGCTGTGCCAGGGAGCTCTCCTGTATCCTGTATGTATCCCAAACTCAGGAACCATCTCCTGGGGCAATCCCAGCCCCAGGAGAGAGGGAGCAGCAGCCTTGTGGAACAGGGCTGCTCACTGCTGATCTTTTCAGAGAATGGAAGTCAGTGGCTGATTGATGTTATTGCCAACTGATGGCAGGCAAAGGGTGCTGGACTGGCAGCACTGGGGAATGGCAGACAAAGGTCCCACGCAGGATTTCTCACAGTAACTCTGCATACCAGAGAGTGCTGGTGCTCTTTGCTGTTCCTGCAAACTGATTGCTTGTATCTGCAAGATTACTGCCCAGTGTAATACAACTTCTGGCCTCCTTGCGTGGGTGCCAATAAGAAGATTAATTAGAACACAGCTAAAAATGCATTAGTATTTAAGAGAGATGTATTTTTACTGTGCTGCCTCATCTCTTATTCCATCCCAATCCTTTCTGTGTTGTGCTCAAAGAGACCCTTGGTAGAGTCCTCATGCAGCTTCTGCTGTTTAGTGCCCTCTGTATCTACAAGGAGGTAAGGGAGGACTTTTTGTCTCCATCCTCATATTATTCCAGGAGAATGGACGTGTTCTGGCAAGAGCAATCTGGAGCCAGCCCAGGATGTTTGATACACAACACTTCAATCCCCTGCTGCTCCGGCTCACTGTGGGGCTGTCACAGCTCACAGGTGCTCTCTGGTTCCACAGCAGCCCAAAGAACTCGAATCATCTCCACCCAGTCTTGGCAGTTGGACTTCCCCAGTGATCAGTACTAACCAGAAGTGTCTTGGGAGGTTTCCCAGTGCCACCATTCTGCCTTTGGTATTTACAGCTACAGTAACCAACTTGTGGCATTTTCACCCAGCTGGTGCTGGGATTGCCGAGCTCTGTGCCTGTTTGCACGTGGGGCCTTCTGATAAGGCAGGCATTTGACCTTTCTATTCTTAACCCATTAACATTTAGAGGAGCTGCTCTCCTCACTTCTGGGGCTGTGTTTCTCCCCCTCCCCCCAATATCCCTGTTCCTGCCAGATAAGATTACTCCTGGGTTATATATTGATCTAAAAGCAGAGTGCCAAATGCAGCCCACACCAGTTCAAGGGCGAATGCTGAACCCATATGGGTGAGTCCACATGCTCAGCTCAGCCGTGGGAAGGTGATGACCAGAGGCTCTTTTTGCCCTCTCAGCAGAACCTGAGGACAAGCACAAGTGCAAGCTCAGTTCTTTATTGTACCAGTTAAATGGCTGCAGGAGGTTCCAGCCCAGTTTGCTGATGCTGCACCTTTGTGCTCTTTCCTCTTCTCCATCTGCACGAGTGCAGGTGAAGGGGTTGAAGTGATTCCTGGACATATTATTGCACATTCATTTGCTTGAGGCAGTGTATTCAGTAACCTGAACATGCCAATGAGAGCCAGGATTCCTCTCTTTTAAGCCAGGCCAGCTCAAGGAATACTGCACTGTGTCACTAGGACAGGTCTCTTCATCTGTGCATTTCCCAGTTTTTGAAAGTGGGAACCTGCCAGCAACATAATGAATAGCAAAAACTATTGTGGGAAGGTGGCTGTGTCAGCAAATGTCTGGTGTTTGTAGTCAAACACAGTCACTTGTTCTGTGCTAAAAATTAGCCATTGAAGTATTGCCAGGTGCCACTAAGGAGCTGTGAGGGACTGACTCAGGTAACCAGTTAAAGACCAGCTCCCAGTGCCAGAGCTGTCCTACAGTTTGGGAGCAAGGGAGGAGCAGACAGGAGTAAGGAGCTGTTACTGCCTCCTCAGGTGTTGTTTGAGAGTCTCTTGTGCTGGTTCAGTAACTTGGTATAGAATCTGGATATTGGCATTTGGAAAATACTTGGGAAACTGCCATTAGAGTGATGAAAGAAGTGGAAAACAGGCCTAAAAAAGGATGTGAAAAATGCTTGAGCTGTTTGCTTCATCTATGAGATGACTTCATGGTCATACAGGAGGACCAACATGGTCATACAGAGAAGAGATTTAGTGGATGAGATCTGTTGAGATGTTATACAGCATTTTGTATGATAAGAATGATCGTAGTGGTCCTGCTGGCTTTAAAAATCTATGTGTGACACTGATAATTGCTACAATAAATCACAAGGATTCATTAACTGACAAGCCTGATTTTCCTCTGTAAAACCAAAAGCCACTGGAGCAGCATGGATCAAAATTTATTGCAATTATTAATATTTTATTATGTTAAATTAAATGGTTTAAAATAAAGCATTGTAGTTTAATGTGCCTTTATGACCATCTGATTGAGAACTAAGCTTCAAGTAGTCTAATAAGATAACTTACATAAAACTAAAGAGTCAGGCTTTTCTCTGCCAGTGCTCAAGAGAAAGTAAAACCACACAGTTGATGGAGGTCTCAGACTTAGCACTAGACTTTTTTAGAGTGAGAGACTCCTTTTCAGTTGTGTTATTTTACCTAATTCAGACACTCAGTAATTCAGAGCTGAGAAGCTCATTCAAAACTGAAGGAGGAAATCTTTTTTCATCTTGTGGTCTGTGAATAAAAATAGATGTGAAAGTCTGTTCTACTGAATTTTTAGATGCCTGAAGAGCATGTGTGATCTAAACCCAACTGCTTTATCTCCTTAACTACAGTTAATACTATCTCTGTTTACTGGAGGTGTTTGGTTTTGATGCTGTGTTTTGATAAGCTTTTCCATATATTTCTAGGAATTCTAATATAATTTACACAGTTGTTAGGAAACAATTATGAAAGACTGTTATGACATGGAGCTCCAGCTTCCACCTCAACTCAGGATTGCACAAACCATGTCTAAAAATTAATTTAGTGAGGAAAAATGCATCACTCTGTCCTTGTTAACACAATAAATGGAAAATTAAATTCCATTCTTAGATATAAAGTTGATTTAGAAAGAACCAAATAGCTGATTTAAAATGGATGAGTTGAAATGCACCTGTCTGTGCTGCAGGCAGAGGTAGGGAGGAATTTTGCTGGATAGATCCCAGCATTTGTGGTTTTCCTGGAAGTGAAAAGCAGCACATCAAGGCCCAGGGTTGGGAGAGCTCCTGCCACTGCTTTGAGTCCTGATTTACAAGGCTGTGTTGCTTTATTTATTTTTTCCCCTCTTCAAATGTTCCATGAAGTAAATTTTTTATCAGTGACTGAGAGCAAAAGCCTATTCCAGATTTTTGTGATAAGATATCAGATGCCTGGGCAAGCCTTCAATTTAAAAGGGTTTTCTGGCTCATCCAGCCTACTGTGCATGCTGAGATGTGAGGGTGTGAACTCTAGTTCTGATTAAAACACCAAAAGCATGAACATAGGAAGCAATAAAGTAGGATGTAGGAGAATATTCATCATTTTTGTGACTTTGTTTAAAGAAAGCCCAGGCCCAGATGTGGGAGAACATGCCTACTGAATCAATCATTTTCTAAGGCACAGATGACCAGAAAATTAATTAAAAAGAAAAAAAATGTATTAGAAAAATGAACCTGCAGAACTTAATATTTAACCAATGTAGCCCTGACTGGTTTGGCCTTACAGTGGTCTGCACTGACAGTGATTTATTTGGGAATGTTTAACCCTCGGGATGTACATTCAGGACACAGCCTTGCTCGGTGGGTGCAATGACTGGGAGACACGATTGCTCCAGTTTGCTCCTGCTGCAGAGTGGCAGGAGAGACAAGGCCACAGCTCCAGCAAGGGAAGGAACAGAATTTTTCCTCTTGACTGGATTTTCTGTCCTCTCCCTGTCCCATTATTCCCACACAAGTGTGGACATCCTGCCTGGTACACCTTGGGCCGTGTGTTTAGAGAACACTTACAGGTCACACCATGAAAAATTTCATAGAGTGGCCCATTTTTATTAAAGAATTCTCTGCTTATCTCTTACTCAGCAGAGACAGTGAGAAATTCCAGACAGGTTTGTCCTCCCTGGGATGAGAAGGAGGGGTGTGTGTACAGCTGTGCAGGGATAACTCCTGAGGGTCCCCAAGCTGTGCTGGCACATCCCTGTGCCCAGATAAATGGGAGCTGCCTCTCTTGGGATGGGTCAGGGTGTGGGATAGATGAGGGTGTGGGATGGGTGAGGGTGTGGGATGGGTCAGTGTGTGGGATGGGTGAGGGTGTGGGATGGGTGAGGGTGGGAACTGCTTGATGCTGATGCAGCAGAACTGCTTTTCTCCCAAGAGCTAATTATGCCATTAGTCTGCAGATCTCTGCACCTCCCTTCTTTGTGAGCTTTATCCACATTCTGTAAGGTCTTGTGTGTCTAATTTCTGTTAGCAACAGGTGACCAGAGAAATAAAATACTTGAGAATACTTGGATTTCCAAAACAGCTCCAGGCTCAAGGTACTTTCTAACAGCTCAATAGAATCTCCTTTAGTAATACCTAAATAAACTTCCCTGGCTGCCTGGCCTATTTCCAGTGCTTGTCCTTACCCCTAATCCATTTCAGAAGATGTTTCCATTTTGATGCAGGGATTGCCCGGCAGGACATTTGTCTCAGCACGCAGGGACAGCTGTGTTGACAGTCTCGGTGGCCTCGGGGCATTACGGGCTCTCTCTAATCAGATGAGACCTGTAATGCTTCAGTGCCTTAGCAGTGAACTGAGACAACCTTTGTCTGCTTGGGATGATGAAGGAAGTGACCATGTTTAGAGTTTGGCAGTCAGTTTGTGAGATCCTCTGAAGGATATATAAACTGCAAAACCAAATGAATGGCCGGGGTCTGTTTTACTGTAGCAGTTCATCAGGCAGTATGAAAAAGGATGGTCTGATGTTGGAGAAATACATGCAAGAAACACAGAGGATTTGAAGTTAACTTGTAAGAACATGTTGAGTAATTTTTGTATAATGTCCATCTCTTAGATCCCTACCCAGTGTTATGGTTTTACAGCTGCACATATTTATTTTCTGAAATGTTTCTTTTTCTTCCCTTGTACTTTGTGGCAGAGGAACCTGTTTTCATTGAGTAATCCTAACAGTTACTGGCAACAATAGATGGTAAAAGTTAAGCAGAAATGGGATTTTTAAACTGCTAGCACACCATTTAAGATGCAGTTTGCATAGCAGAAACAGTGACCAAATTGCTGTTGAATACCAGCCAAGAGTATCCATCAGAGTGTTTTATTCATGCAATGTGACAGTGCAGTTAACTCAAGTCTGTATTGATTCTATTTATTTCAATTTAGAAAACATCTCCACTGAGCATTCCATGTAATTATTATACAGACAAGGAGCAACATTTAGAACTGACAGCCAAGCATATAAATACAAATCCATTTGCAAAACATTCTGTTGTGCTGCTTCTGCAAGGAGAACAGGTCAGACTAAAACAGGAGCAGATTCTCCTGTCAAGAGTTTTGCTGAAATTGCCTTTCCTCGAGCTGTGTTGTGATTACATCAGGGGACCATTTGTTTTCATACTCAGATGATTTCCACAGCTGCATTAGTGTACAGAGAGAGAAAAAACAGGGTTTTAACACCCTTAGTAAGTCAAACATACACTTTGCATTGTACCTTGTAACTAACAGACTGTCAGTAAATCCTGAAGTACTGACGTGGTGTAAAAAGGTGTTTATAACCTGACTGTGAACCTTAAGGAGTGCACAGGTAGTGAATCTATACAAGTCCCTGTGCAGAGTATGCAGCAAATGGCTGTAGGTGATCTGGCTGTCACAGGTAGAGGTGAGTCAGAACTGCTGGAATGCTCAGGCAGGGCAAAGGGTGAGAATGTGAGACACGAGTTTGAGGAAGGCCCTTCAGAGAGGGAACCCACAGTAATTACCTCTGCCACTTGTTGCAGTCGTTTCCTTCTCCTAAGGATGATTAAGTCACGCTGATCTGGTCAACCCAGGTCAACCACAGTGTTACCAAGACAACTACATAAACTCAGGTCACTGCCCCTGATATTGCCCAGCCCAGAGCGCTGCCAGTGTTGGAGTGTGGCAGCATGAAGGGGCTCCCAGACCCCTATTCCAGCTTTGTCCCGGTGTTGGAAAGGTGATGTGATGGGACAAACCTCAGTTCCTTGTACAAACAAGTTCTTCATGCAGCTGGAGTGTTGGTCAGATCTCTCAGCAGCAACAGCCACCATGGATGAGATACTGAAAATCAGCCGGGCTGGGACTGCACAGAGATTCCATCAGCACAGGGTGTGCCTGGCCATGACCTCTCTAACATGCCACACAAAGGAAGCACCAGAAGAAGCACAGGTACTGGTTACTCCTTTAATCAGTGTCAGGAAGAGGTTAGGGCTGCAGGTGGGTGAGACTTGTGAAAAACTCATGGCCACACTCCACCCCATAACAGTGTCCCACTGAAACATCTGGCTGTGCCAGTCCCAGCTCCTGCCTGCTGAGCATCTCCTTAACACAGACTGTCAGACTGGAAGGGGTGAGGGAAGGAGAGCCCTTCTGTCATTAAAAAGGAAAGGAAAAAACTCTAATCAAATGAATCCCTGCAGTTCATTTCCTCTTACGAGATCTGTGCTCTGTAATTATATTACCCAGGAAGCCTTTCTGCTTTGAGTTCACGTGAAATCTTAATGGGTTTATTCCCCTTGGCCTGAGTTCAATCAGCATACATGAAATTACAAAGTTTTTCAGTTCCAGTGTAAGCTTGAATCAGAAGTTGGTGGGTGTGGTACTTCATATTGGAGCAAACTATTAAAAAGAATAAATTCCTTAAAGGGACATTTGCTAGGTTGGGAGTACATTTAAAATAACCCCACAACCAAGCAGGAATTTTGTTTAAGAGAACCCAACCCAGCAACAAAGAGTGCCAGCAATGCAGAATTCCCAACATACAGCAACTATGAATAGAACAAGATACTCTGTTAGGGGTAAGTAATGCTGGCAAATTCTTAAAGACATACAGAGGTATTTGCATATTATGAATAAAACACTGTAAAAGATACTCAGTATTTTAAAGTAGCAGGGTGGATTTTACTAGTTTGCTCATGGAGTTTTACAGCTGCTCTTGGTGGAGATACTGAGGCCCGTTTGGGTCACTTTTGATAATTTGTTCTGTAGGAAACCGTTCAGATGATGCAACACCAACTTTTTAAAAAGGAGAAACCAGAATGTGATGAAGCAAATAGGAAGTGAATGTTTTCATCTGTCTCGTATTCACCTTTTTCCTGATGTGCATTAGATTTTGCAAGTGGGGGTGGTGGTTTAGAAACCGAGTTTTATTGCGTGAGAGATCAGCAAGGAGGGAAATGAATGCTTTGCTGGATATTGGTGAGCAGCTTTTGCCTCCTGTAGCTTCTTCAATCAATTTGGTTTAAAATGAAAAAAAATATTTTTACCGCAGTGCGGGAAAATGAAATATCCCTTTAGAAACTGAAATGGGATTTGGGGGGAATAGTTTGTTATCTGATACTTCTCTACACCAAGTGAAGCATTAAATGAGAATGGTTTGATTACAGTTCCATGCCAAGTCATGCCCCTCTTCCAAGCAGTCACATATTAACCACCTCACTGTACCTGCAAAGTCCTTGTACAGTAATTTCAGCACTTTCCCACGTCACTGTTACAGTCTGTTTCTCTGCAGTTGCTGTTTGCATTGAGATAATTCAATTCACTGCATACCCTTTCTCCATTCCACATTCTTTATATGTGACTATAAGCTTAACAAATCTTGTCTATGTGCCATTTTCTCTTCTTTAACAGTTAATAATTAACTGAATTTTGTTAAATGTAAATTGTTCAGTCTGTTTTCAGATGAAGGATGAATGTTTTCCTGCCAATCATTTTTTAAGTCTTCTGAGCACTGAAAAGTCTGGCAAACAGTGCTTGAAAGAAGAAAATTCTGTGCATATTTTGGAGTACAAAATGGCAGGGGATAAAAGAGGGCAATTCACAATTGAAGTTGAATGTATTCTTCATTAAGTCCATTCCACTTCATGTCATTATAAAGCATCACCAAGATTTAAACCCTTCAGTTCAGAAAGGTCACATCTGTAATAAATTATGGTTTCCCTTGTTTAAACAGTAGCATTGTTATAAATATTTTCTTCCTGTATTTTTGTTTCATAAGCCAAACACTCAGCATTTCTCTTCTTGCAACACGATGGGCTGCCAAGGCTGGTTTATCATTTGCCTTGAAAAAGACATTGTGTAATACTGTAGGATAAAACATTGGCAGACAGAGGTTTGACCTGTGGGGAGGAGAGGTGAGGGCTTTGTGGGGCTGGTGCCAACAGAGTGAGGCTTGAATGAGAACTGATCCCTGAACATCAGGGGCTTCAGCTGGTCTTAGCAGTGAGGGGCAGAGAGCAGTCCCTGCAGTGAGCCTGTTTCTGCAGAACTGGGAGTGAACCACCGATTTACACTGAAATTTGTGAGTGTTTAAATTTTTAGCCACACCTAACAAATTTCCCCTCAGGTTTTTTATGCCACTCATATTTGGATGTAAGGATAACTGTGGATGAAGCTCTCAAAGGGAGTTCTGATGTCAAGGCACTGCTTTTCAGGGCTGTATCTGCCAGGTCTGTTCTTGTTACAATGAACTTGTCATCATAGCAAAGAAGAGAAATCCACACAATCTCTTACTGTGAATAACAGGGTTTTACTGGAGAATACAATATTTTAGGGCAAAGCATAGGTTTGTGTGGGCTGTTCCCAAGTTACAGGTACAAGGGAAAGTGGCCAAGAGTATTGACAGAAACAGTGATATCAGAGCACAAGTAGGTGGTGCAGGGTCAGCACTTGGGCCCTTGGCAGGTTTTGGGGGGACCTTTAAGCAGCTCCTTCAATATTGGTGTAATGGTGGATAACATGCAACTGGTGTTTTCTGCTCGGCCCAAGGCCCCAGGAGTACAAGAGGCTCTGCAGAGCACCCCTAAGAGGCCTGTTGAAAATGGATTGTTGGCTGCCCCAGGCAGTGAAACATTTTCCTGGAGTGTGTGGGTGCCACAGTGCCAGGCTGAGCCGGGAGCCCACGGGCTCCGTGCCAGGCTCTGCCCCTGACTCAGCCCTGGTGCCTCAGGCTCTCCAGGGAGAGTTACCTGAGCTCTTAATTCTCTCATTATGCAACGTGGAGGTTATTACTTGCCTCCTTCCCCATACCAGCCTCGCAGGGGGGTGAGTTAATGAACATCTGTCAGTGTGTGGAAGCAAATGCTGTGGCAGTGCTGGGGCAGGATCCGTCCTGCTCACACAGCAAGGACTGCGGGTTGGGAACCTGCAGGTTTTCCTACAGGATGTGCAGTCAGGCTAAATAACCATTCTAGCAAGGCACCTGTAGAGCACAGGCTCTGGCTCCAAAGGCCCCCCCGTGCCCCTGGTACTTGTAAGTGCTCCAGAACTCCAGGCTGGGACACGGTGCTGGCACAGTCCTGTGCCACTGCTGGAGTTTGTGCAATCTCACATAACCCAGGAACGTGCAGCTCACAGCACTCTGCTCTTGATGAGGGTGTTATGTTCCCAGGTCCAGTTCGTTATCCTACTCATTAAGGAAAAAAAGATACTGTTCCCTTCTTTGGAGCTTATTGATTTCTTTATCCCTGCCATGAATGCCTTAACCCCGCTCGGGTTCCCGCAGTGATGTTGGGAGGACAAAGGTCCTCTCACGTCCTTTCTCCTGGGCACTGCAGGTGGCTGCTGGAGTGGGAAGCCCCTGCTCACTAGAATTATTCATTCCCAGCCTTTGGCAGCCTTGGCTGGTCCTAAAAATCCATCTGGCTGCTGCCAGGACCTCCCTCCGGCCGTCGTGCCAGCCGTGCAGAACCTCAGTGTTGTAAAGGTGGGCACAGCATGAGTTCAAGAAGTAAAGCTCCCATATTGATGCATGGATCAAATGGATTGCAGGAGATGGCAGTTTGTGGGAGGCTGAGAAGTCACAGAACTTTTCTTGCGTGGAACTGGTAGAGGGAAGCTGGAATGTTGCAACATAGGAAGCTGCATTTGGAATCAGGCCATCATCCTCTTGAGATCTCTGCTGAAGCTGCATCTGCATTTACATAAGTTTTGGCATGAGAAATCAATGTCCATGAAGTGACTCTTCTGTGCTTTCCCTTTCTGGATGATTAATTAAAGTGGTTGAGTTATTGATTTGGCTACAAGCTGTCTCCTGAGGTTTCTGACTGTAGTTTATTTGTTATGTGGAATAGACCAAGGTCTGTCTCTTTGGTTGGAGTGATTGTGCTTTTGGCTGTCTTGCTCTTTGAGGGTCTGGCCATTGAGTCAGTGGCAAAGTCCTGTTTGATTTACCTGGGCCAGAGTCAGAACTGCAGTTTTTGGCTACACAGTGTGGTGTATTTATCATTCCAAGAGCAAACATTTAATATTGAGGTTGTGGTGAGGGGTCACCCGGTTTATTTGGCACGTGCAGGTTGTGGTATTTCAGTAACTTGCTCTGAAAAAGTTTGCTGGCTGCTGTGAGAGACTTTCTGTTCCTTCCCCTTGGGTTTGAATCCTTTCTGCTGTGGGGTCCTGGGCATGTTGTGGTGCATGTGTGACCTTCATGTGACAATCCCAAGGTACAAACCTAGCTAAGAACATGCTGCATTCCCTTTCTACCTGCCCCTTACTGCTCTTCTGCCAGGAGTGAGACCTGCCCAGTACTTCAAAACTGGAAATCTGTCCTTGAACCAGTGATGCAAGGACTTGACTAAGTTAGGCATGGCCTCCTGGTGTGTGGGTTAACATACCCTTCAAAGCTCTCCCCTGCTGAGCTGCTCTTTTTCTCCAAAGCACTTTACAAAACAGAATAATCAAGTAAGGGAGGAATGAAGTCCTGTGGTTTGCTGGTCACTTGTATTTCAGATTTAAAGTGTCAGTTGGGACTGTGGGATTGTTGGGCTTTCTGTTCTCCCTCAGGGCAACTTAGACTGTCAGGCCCCAGATGAATTCCCAGGCACTGTGCAAAGCCAACAATAATAATGAGGAAGTGACATGGCTGGGAGCGATTCTGGGGTCTGCCTGGGCCCTTCACAGAGGTCTAGGGATGCTCATTCCTTCTGGTACAGGTGGTGCTTTGGGAGAAATATGGATCACACAAGGAGTTGTAGACATATGCCGGGAATATTGTTCTCACTGGTGTGTCCCTCCTGGAAGTCCTGAGCTGCACCACTGCATGGTGGCACCTGTGTGACCAAAGCAAGGTGCCCAGTGGCACAGCCAGCCCCTGTCATGTGCTTTGGCAAACAGGGAATCCATTGTGGGGTTAATGCTTGGCCCAGATGTCTCAGCTTTCTTGTGCATGCTGGAGAGTCTGGGGAATTTAAAACCTTAAATATTGCAGTGTTTCTGCTGAAAAGGATTTGTTCCAAGGAGTATTCCTGCTGTTTGCAGCTGAGGGCAGAGCAGTTTGTGAGGGTGTGATTTGGGAGCCCATTCACTGTTTGGCAGCAGCCCCTAAGGAAGTCCTGACTGTGTGAGATGTTATCCTTGTTGCAGTTCCTCTGCTCCATATGGACACAACTGTTCATGGGAGTCATAATTTTGGAGCTTTATGCTTTATTTTGTATATTTTGGGCTTGACTTTCAAGTCAGGACTATGATTCTGAACGTTATTCAATACTCCATGGGAAGACAATGCAGTGAGTAAAGGAACAGGTTTATGGGGTTTCCAGTCCCCAGGACTGCCAAGACACATGTTTCAGATTTCCATCTGGAAATCAGAGAACTTAGCACTTTTCTTAGAAGGACCACAAACTTCTTTACATAGGGGTGAACAGAGAATTATTTCCATTTCACAGGTGTGAAGAGCATAAGATACAAAAGCTGTGACTAAATATCAATTCAGAATTAGTTGAGCTGAATTTTGTTTCCTGTCTTATGCCTGATGCCTTCTCTGAAGTACTTTTTAAAGTTACTTTTTAAAACTGGCTTTAGCCACTGCAGTTTCTATGCATTTCTGGTCTTGAAAGGAACCATCAATTGTTTTTGTTTGAATACACTGAATATGAACTTGTTCCTACAGAGCTTTGTGCTGTAATTTATCAACAAGGAGCTGAAGCACAGACGTCAAATGAATACCAGATTTCAAATTATGATAAGCAATTGTGTCATCTCTGTGAATAGACATCAGTCTCTGCTGAGAAATCATCAATAATTCATTAAAAAAAATGAGTACAGGGACATTTGGATAGGTCTTTGCAAACAACCAGCCCTGTGTTCTGTAATAATTCCTTTGACTTTAAACCCCAAAGATGCTTATTTCTCAAGCAGAAACACATGATCATGCCCAAGTTACAAAGTGTATCCCCTTGAGATATAATTGCTGTTTGCCTTGGGGAGTTCTGGAGGAACCTGGAATATTTACCTGGCAGAGGTGTGCTGGCTCTGTCCACAGCTCAGTGCTCAGGGCACAACTCCTCTGCAGTGCTGAGCAGCCTGACCCCAGCCTGTCTTTGTGTCCTTTCCCTTTCCCCACAACCTCTGCCTGGCATGGCCACAGCAGTGACCTCAGCACTTCCCTGGCATCTGAACTTACTTAACTTACCTTTGAAATTCATATAAAATAGGTCCATACTTAGACATTACAAAAGTTAAGGATGGGAGAAAAGGATTATGTCCATTCTGCTTTTTTTTTTCATTTGTGAAGCATTTGAAGTGTATTTTATTGTTAATATTCCAGTCATTAACATCTTCACCACTTCCTTTACCTCCTACCTACACCCAAACCTAAGATTTTCATTTCCAGTCTCAAAATACAAGTCTCAGGATAATTTGTGTTTCTTTACTATGAGGAGAAGGAGGAAGCTGCTGGTGTAAAAATTTCCGCTTGAGCTTCTCTGTCGTAGGTGGGTTTTCATTTGACAGTTTCCATCCTGCTTGAGTCCATTTCTCTCCTAAATTGCAGGTTGTTACATTCCAATAAGCACACAGCATCTGTTCTCTCTAGAACATGATGTTGCAAGATGCTGATCATTTATCTAAGTGGGCTATTTCCAATTGAATCAGAGATGTACATGCAGCCTAAGAGCAATATTTCCCTCCTGTCTGTAATTGCCTGTTATAGGCAGAGAAATTTATAAATAGTTATAAATGTCAGGATTTAGAGGCTGTGTCTCAAAACCTCGGGCTCGCCAGTCTTATCTCAGCATCATCTCCAAAATAAAAATTCTCTGCTCTACTTTGGAGAGCATGAAATCATTTGTGTTTACCCAGTTTTTTCAATTACTTTGATGCTGTGATATAAAGGTCACTGACTGCCTCTGGTCATCACGCGGCTTTTTCACTAATTGTGCACTCACGTCATTTGGTTCTGTGGGATCTCTGCTTTTTGATCCAGTTTCATTGCCCAGATGTTCATTTCATACAGATAGAACTTTATACCAAGGGCATCCTCTGTTCCCACAAACACACTGTGGTTGTTGTTCCCAGCTGGGAACCTCGTGCACAGCAGCTCACCTGCTCCCCCATCAACCTACCGACCTTTGGGCTGATTTAATGGGAAATCATTCGCTGGCGATCAGGAGGAGAGAATATGTAAAAATGTTTCCTGGTCCTTCGCCTTTGACTCATTAAGGTTGTGCTGCAGGATAAAAAGGCAGTAAGAAATGGGAAGGCTTTTTAATTTTGAGCCTTTTTGATGTGTAGTGGGATGGAAAATCACATCAGCACCTTGAAAGTTTCGCTCTGAATGTATTAATGGAAACCTAAAGATCTCCAAGAAGGAACCCTCCTGCCCACTCCCACAAGGGTTTTATGTCAAGGCAGAGTTGGTGCCTGATGCCCAGGGGGACACTCTCAGGTACCCAGAGCACCCAGGGCTTGGGCATTCCCTGGCTCACAGATTTCAGGAGGTTAACCCAGAAAGGACAGCCCATTTGCTGGTTGTTGAGCCACGCAGACATCACACAGACTAACTGGTTGTTTAATTTACCCTTTAGGGCAGTCATGAGGGCTTAGTTTGTGAGCAGGATGAATGAGAGGGAAGGCTTTGGAGCAGGACTGTGTGTGTGAATGCACTGGCTGTTGCTGAAAGGTCTGTGGAAGATGAGCAGTGGAAAATTGGACAGGGATTGAGCAGTATATCATGTAAGAAGGGTATAACTTGGCAATATATATCTGTGAAGGCTTTGAAATCTCTACCTTGGCCAAAAGTGACCTTCCAAATGACAGGAATCTGGACATCTTGAGCCCAAATGTTCCTAGAAAGACGACCCTACAAAAGTGTCCTGGCTGCTGGCAGGGACAGCCCTGCTGGCAACGCGCACAGTGTTTTAGTGGCCAGGCTGAGGTGTAAGAGGAGCTGCAAAGCAGAGCAGGCAGAGCAGGCCTGGAGAGGAGCTGGCATCAGGCACTGATTTTTGACATGTCTCCCATTCAGCTCTAAGGCTGCTGTGCAAGACCTGCAGTGGGTGGAATTGTGGTTTAACATGCTGATGTGTTTGCTGTGGCCCCCTGGGAGCTCCCTACAAGGGCCAGGGTATCCAGGACATCCAGTGCTTTCTTCCAGTACAACCCCAGGGAGGGGGAACTGCAGATGTGTCTGCTCAGTGTGGCAGGGGGGAAAGAGAGGGAGTGATGGAGAAAACCAGGAGTCCTGTCTGGTTTTTGCTACCAAGAGTGGATGGATACATGGAAAGGTACACAGTTTTGTATTCCAAATGTATTTCTCACAACTGGTCCTGCTGGAATTGGTGAGCAGAGACAGACCCTTCCCCACACTGCAGCAACTGCATCACCACAATTCTCCATATCCCTCTCTCCAGGCTACAGAATCCCTGGCAGAGCTCTGAATTCCCTGTACAGTGCACAGCATGGCTTTTACTGAAAATTTCTGGGAAAACAACTTTTCTGGACCCTTATTCCTGGGGGTTTTTGGTGCTTCTGTGCATCTCCCCACCTGCATTCAGTGTCAGGCTCATGGAATGCCCATAAACATCCCTTCTAGATTGTAACAGTTTGGTGAAAGTGTTTCTTTCAGAAACCCCCCATGCCCTTCTCACCAGCCCCTCCAGCAGCAGGACCTGGCAGGATTTATGTCTTGCTCTGTGTCAGTGACTGACAGCAGCAACAAGGAGCTCTGGGGCGGAGGACAGGGAGGGAGCTGTGGCTCCTGGGACAAGCTCCAGTCTGCTCCAGGGAATGTGCTAATTTTCACTCCTTTATAGTCCTTTATCTCAGCCCTGCGACCTTGAGCTCAGAGGCGTTATCAGCCTTAGCCAGAAGGGCATGGTGGAGTTAACCATTTAGATGCTGAACGTTTCTGATACGAGGTCCTGGAGGTAAAGGCACAATGATTGTAGCTTATTTCAATCATGCAGCATGTCAATGGACTGGTCATGTTTGTTGAGAACTGATTTATGCTGATAGGAAAATTATTTTAAACTGATGAGATGATTTTGTGAATTACAGCAGTTTTGTAAGTTTGTGTGTCCCTACAAAGTTCCTTGGGCATGTAGAGACCTCCTGTCAGACTGTGTCCTGTGTGCATTGCTGCACAGTGTGTGGGAACTTGGGTTTCTTTGTCACCTTTTCATCCCTACCTGGACCCAGTTATTGACATCCAGAGCACAGGTGGAGAATTACTGCTCTCATGCTTTCTGTGGGTCCCCACTACCACAGTAACACATCTTCAACTTTATAAAGCAACATATAAACTCCTGCCACAAAAAAAGTCATTTCCTGGAGCAGTCTAGATGAATGGGTTGCCAGTTCTGCTGCTGACTTCTCTGGGTGACTCTGGGTTTGTCATTTAACTGTGAGTAACTTTTCATGTTTGCAGAGTGAGCTCAGAATACTTCCATGGGCCCTGGTGGCTGTTACTGAGTTGTGAGTGTGCATATGTGCATGTGTGTCTTGTTTGGCAAGATCAGCTCATCTTCTGTACCTGACAAATACTAGGCAAGAAAAAGACTTCCTTTTCCTTACTGGGAGTGAATGGTCTCTCCAAGAGCAGCAGTAAGAGGGTAGAAGAAGGATTTTTTGTAGAATATTCCTGCTTAATCAGTTCAGTGTTCATGGAGTTAATTTGCTCATGCCTTCAGATTGTTTTGTTTCCAGGGATTCTAAACCGTTGCCTCCAGCTGTTCATTTCCATTGACGAGGATGATCTTTATCTGTCTAAACTAGTTAAAACCTGCTCCACTACTCAGCAGCCTTTTTGGAGACGGCCCAATAAAGCTGAGTGGGGTGGCTGTGACACCAAAGCCTCCCGGACATCATAAATTCCAAGCCCTACTTTTTTCCCTGACCTCTCACAGTTGGAGCACCACTCCTATTTTAATGAGACCCTTCACTTCCTCCACAGCTCCATTTAACCCCTGTCTGAAAAGGGCAGTGGTATTTGCATGTAAGTGCAGGATCCCTTTTTTACTAATTTACTGCTTTAATATTATCAGATTAAGCCTTGACATATCTAAAGGTACCGTTTGAACAACTGAAGCCCTGTTGACTTGCACTTGGACTCTGCTCAGTGTGTGGTGCTTGGGATGTTTTAGTTAAAACATATTTTAAAATGTGCCCTGTTTAAGGCTTGCTGTGACACACTGGGGGCTGTCAGACCTTCAGGGTCAACAGGGCCACTTCATCTTCCAGCAGGAGATGTGAGAGTTTGTGTCTGAGCAGATGAGATGCAGGTTTGTTAAGCTGCTGAGACAGCCACCAGATGGACATGGGAACCTTTCCAGGGGTGACATTCAGCCTTGTGTACATCAGGCAGAGGTGCTGTCTGTACAAGAGGGAATTGCAAACCACACAGAGCTTTCTGTTGCTGTAATACTGCTGAGGGCCCAGAGCTGGAAGGTGTGCTCTGCTGTGGGAACACCTGCCCTTGTGCTGGGGTGTGTAATCCACATTATTTTGGCCACAGCTGGACAGGAACACATAACACAGCAGGGAAAAGCTGATGGTCAGTTTGTGCTGCAGGATCTTCCTTCTACTCCAGCTACTGTTGACAGCAGTGGGAAAATTTGTGCCCAGCAAACCTCTCATGAAGACCCAGGCTGAGCTTTCCTGTGGAATGTGCCAAGGAGACATTTTTTGCTGCAGATGTTGCTGTCCCTGCTGTCTGGGGAGTGCTGGGCTGAGCCTCCCCTGCAAACAGCTGGGCCAGTTCACTCCCAGGCCCTGTGTCTGTGCCAGAATGCTGTGTAGGCACTTTCCTGCTGAACCACCTCACAGCAATTACCACACTTCCAGAGCAGGGAAAGGTCTGAGAAAAAGCCCAGTTTAACATGTCATTATTGCTCTTCAGCAGCTGTGTGTTATCCTATTGTTACCAGTGACCTTTGTAACTTTGTGAGCAATGTTTTCTTGGCATCATTCAAACATAATGACTGGGGGGTCAAATTCAGCTCTCAGTTGTGTAAATATGGAATGTTCTCTTGGCTGTCTGGTGCTATTTTGCATTTGGCTCATGGTTCCTGCCCCTAGAACCCTGCAATTCAAAATACCCAGGCAGGGAGTTCAGTCACAGTATGCTCTGCACACCAACTGGGTATGCAAAGCACAGAATAAACAGATGAAGAACTACTATCAAATCCAAGCCATATAATTATGTCTCTATTGTCCTCTGGTTGCAGTTAATGAATTATTCCTGAATAAATGAGGGCAGTAATACTTTTCTTGTGTAATTCACCAGTAGATTATGGTTGTGAAGTCTTTCAGAAAAATATTTAAATGGGGTTTTAAATAAGGAAATCATTTTAAAATAAAATTTAAAATAAAGAAATTTGATTGGGATGAATCACGAACAAGAACTGACAAAATAGATTTTGCTTGAAGTAAAGCAGTTGGAAGGTCTGCCTTAATGGTAAGAGGAAGGGGAGACCTTGGCAAATCTGTGAGGAGGGTGTTGGAACTGCTGTTTTCCTTCAACCCTCCAATATCCAAGCTTGGAGGACTCTTAAGTAAGGTTTGATGGGTCTGTATGGTAAATAACTTAATCTTGATTTCATTCTCTGATATGAGGATCTCTCTTTTCTAGTATGGTCTTTGCAGAGTTCTGAGCAGTGAAGTGACTAATTACACACTTCTCATTTTCAGGGATCTTCCAGATAATCCTGCTGTTGAATGGGACACTCAGCTCCTTGCCACCATTGTGTTAGAGCACATAGAGGCCAAGAACATCAACCTGGTAATGTGAACCTTCCTTCAGCACAGGCCACCTGACCTTTGGGCTGGTGTTCTGGGCTTTTCCCTTCCCTCTGGAAACTTTCCTTGGAGTCTTTAAGTTCAGGATGTGTCTTCTCTCTCTGGAGATCTTTCTTTGATTCCCAATGAGAAATGAACAGTAGAGGAATTTTGCTTTTCTAACTCCTCAAATGGTTTCTATGTTTTAAAATAACCATGTTGCCCCTTTTGCTGGGTTTGCTTGATGAAGAGAGCCCATCTGGGGTTAAGGCTTATGTTTAGGCTCAGATTTGAAGCCCACTGGCAGGAGTGTGTTAGAGAGCTCAGTTAGCAGGGTTATAGGTCAGGATTGAAGAATATTAAACTGGGGAGATTTCCTAGCACTGGCATAGTTTGGGGGTTTTTCCCACAGAACAGGAATAAGGGCCTGAACTTGGAAAAGTTGTGTTCTGTTCTTCTCTGTTGATCCTTGCTTTGATCAGGCATAGCAGTGACTCCCTGATTAGCAGCAAAATCAAAAAACTGTTAAAGCCTTTCAGCCCTTCACAAAACAAGAAATCACATCTCCTGTAGCATGAAAGCCCCATGAGCACAAAACACAGCATCCAGCTTGGTATTGATTCTGAGGCTAATTTTCCATGAAATTCATTGCTGTGCACAGACACAAATGCAGTTTTCCTGGACTCCTTTTGGGCCCATGAATAGATAAGTTTTAATCTAATCTGAAAGCTCCTAACACGGGAGAGTTTGTGTTTCATGTTTGTGACTCTCATGGGCACCAGGACAAGTGCACCAGAATCCCAGCAGAAATCCTGGAATCACTCTGACTCCTCTGGCTGGTTAGGAAGGGTTTGCCTGAGGGAAAATGAAACTCCAGCTGTTTGTGCTGGGGGAGGCAGGAGTTTGCACTGAGTGTGAGCTGAGCAGTGAAGTGTGAGGTTTGCAAAGCAAACAAGAAACACTCCTGGTCGTGGTGCTGTCCCTGCTGTGCTGCAGCTCAGCTGGAGGGAGGAGGGCACAGGAGCAGAGCCCAGTCATTCCAGCAGCTCTTCCCTGAGCAGCATCCAGGACAAGTCACTGCAGCAGGACAGGAGACAGGAGCAGTGCCAAAGGCAGCTGAAGCAGCTTCTCAGGGCTGGTGGTAATGGACTGGAAACAGTAATGTCAGTGTCCCAAGTAATCACAAAGGTCTCAGATGTTTAGGAGCAGACTTAGTTTGCCACCAACAGTAGGAGAAGCAACTAATTACTTTTGTTAAACAGTCTGCAGTTTAGAACTTCAGAGCTTGCTATCCATGAGCTCCTGGTGGAGCTTGTGCTGTCCTCAAACAATGGCCCTGCTTTGAAAGGTAACCGAGTCTGTTTTTCACCAATGTTGAAATTGATAGAATTGGCTAAATATGTTAAAAGAGCTTTGTCAGAACATAAACTAACAGGGTTTCAACACAACAGACCAACTCAATGGAGTCAACATGATGGGAAGACGTGTATTGTTTTAGCTATTCCAGTGGGAAAACTTTCCCCAGTTCTCCCAGCAGTCAAAGCATCAATAGTGGTAACTTTATTTACAGAATGTGGGGGTCATCTGGCAGTGGAGAAGGGGCTGCAATTCCAAGATATCCATAAGCAAGGATTGCCAGGCAAGGAGTCCCAGCATGTTAAGGGTTCATTGCATAATTTGCTCCATTGCCCTGGAAGTCCATGAGCAGCTCAGCCTTCCTGAGAGTTACAGAGACATACTTCATCCCAGCTCTACATTAAATAGTGCAGACACAGAAATTAATGGTTGGTGGACCTAAAGCCAAAACTAATTTATAGACTTTGGAAATGATTTCCTGCCTGCTGGATTTACAAGCAAAAGGCAGCATTGGAGGAGAGTCAGCCAAGGCTGCTCTGTCTCGATCCAGATTAGAAAACATTTTGTGAGTAAAAAATAAGATACATAGTATTGTGTGAGCCCCAGGCAGGTTCTTGTTGCTCCTAAATCAGATGGGAGAGACGTTCCCAACACACAAGAGACTCAGAGGGAGTTTGAATATCCCTGGCCTGTGACTGTAGGGGCCTATGGAATGATGCTCAGAGGAAGGCCATGAGAAACGGAGTTGCTTGCTATGGTATTTTAGGGAATGGCCCTTCTTTGAAAAGAAAGAGACCTTTCTGTCCCCCCAGCAGATGTTGGCTCTGTTTGAAGCCCTGTGTGACACCAGGAAGAGGAGGGAGACCTGCAGCTTCGAGTGCTTTCTTCCTCCCATGCACGTGGTGCGTGGAGGGATCATGGATTCCAAACCTCTCAGGAGTTTTTTCTTCTGCTGGTAATTGAGTAATTTCCTCTGTGCTCTCCCCTCTCCGGAAGGGATTTCTGGACCTGTTTGTCTTGGCTGCTGCTCTGGCTTCCCCTAGTGAAAGCTCCATTTCCTGAATACCAAGGTCACCCAGAAGAAAAACCAGCAACACCAACAGCAGCAGCTCCCATTTCAGAACAGGTGTGGGGAGGGAACTCCCTCTTGCCCTGAAGATTTCATTGAGCAACAGTTTCCACATGAAGTGTATTTATTATCCCCTTCCTTTTACTCCCAGAACTGGCTAAGCCTGTTTTGAACCAGACAGTTTCAAGATGTTCAGGTTTTCTCATCCTGTCCTGATTGTTGGGTTGATTTCCTCATCAGCCTGGTTCAGGTTATGAGCTGAAAGCCAGCACTGAGTGAGCTGCACCATGTGGACGGAGCGAGTGCTCCCGTGTGAAAATACCTTCAGCAGGTCAGATGGAAATTCAGATCCCTTATCAATAAAAGGAACCCCTGAAACCAGAGGAATATGTTTACATGTGATTGCTGCCTGCTGGAAGTCAGGAGCAGCACAGTGATGCTGTGGAACAGTGCCCTGTAGAGACAACACTCCCAGAAGCTGCACACTGGGTTGGGGGATGTCACGCCTGCCCCAGAGCCAGGTGTGTGCTGGGAGGGATCCCCAGAGGGAACTGCCAGGATTTCAAAGGTGCTCTCTCTGCAGACATAGTGAATGCCACCATGGCCAGGTCAGTCTGCACATACCTTGGGAGTTGGAGTTACAAATTTGTTTATTTGCAGAGACAGGCAATTCAGATGTAAATGTCCCAACAGTAAATTGAACTACAGCAGTGGAAAATGAGCTCCGAAAATGAACTCTGTGCAATCTCTTTGGGTAGTTCAGAAGTTATGTAAGCTCAGCAGCACTAAGAACAGCAGCTTCTATTTCAAAACAGATGTGGAGAAGAAACACTTCCCAAGGTGTTTCTGAACAGGTAATTTTCATGTCAGGAATATTTCCTAACCCAGCCTTGTGCTCCCACAGTTGGCCTGAGCCAGCTTTGTCAAAACAATGATTAGTTTATTTAGTCTGCTCACTGTAGTCTCTTATCTCGTTCTTCTGGTTTGTTCCCTTGCAGCCTCCACAGAAGGAAAAAATGTGTGTTTTGGCTTGCCTGTGTTTTTAGCTGAGTTTCCTAAGGAAACAGGAATAATGCAATGGTATTTATACGTGTGTGCACGTGCATGTTTCCAAAGACTTTAGAGCCCACTGGCTAATTACAAACACAGGGTACTAGCCTTGTAAGTGTTCTGCTTGCACAGGTTACACGAAAATCAGTGACCAGGCAGAAGAGAGAAACCCTTTCTCTGTCCCTGTTTAGTAAAAAGGTTTAGTGCAAGTCCAGCCCTAATCAGAGTCACACTGTTATTCACCCGAATATGAATACATTCTGCCTGCTGTGAGTGGGCTACATTGTCATCTTAGGAAAGTGCCACTCTAGGCAGGAGTGACTTCAGAGCATATTTTTTCTTATCTGCAAAATACAGGGTGCTATGCTCATTCCCTGGGCTGTGCTGAATTCATTGTCTTTCCCAGATGAGCTGCTCCAACAGCTGATACCCATAGGGAGGGCTGAGCAGCAGGGCAGGCCCTGCAGAGCTCCCAGGGAATGCTGATGTACAGCCAAAGCTGAAGACATCCTTTTTCTCTCTATAAAATAAGGGTTGACCAGAAAATGCTTTTCTGTACCTGAATGAAACCAAGTTTGGTGCCACCACTTCCTGCCAGCAAAGAGCAACCTTGGCTGCTTGTTGGCAGCACCATCACAGCCACTGGGCAAAGGGGAAGGTCTAACCGTGGACTTGTTCTGGGTGGATGGGTTTATAAGCAGGTCTGTCTGAAGTGTGTGGGGTTTAAAGTATTTCTTATCACTGTCCTTGTGTTTCCTCTCCTTCTTTACACAAGATCTCCTGTGCTAGAGAGGCCTCTTCTGATGGAGAGTGGAGGAGCAAGTTGCAGGATGGGCACGGTGACTTTTGGTCTTCCCTTGATCTCCAGCCCACTGCTCCAACTTCATTGCTGGTCTGTGGGCAGGGAGCCAGGGGTGTTCTGGGCTTTGGACAGTGACTGGTTAGTGCTGTGTTCACACATTACTCTTGCATTATGAAGTTCCTATTTGTACAAAAGTGCAGTCAGCTGATTCTTTATAAAGGCTTAGTCTCATATCAGATTATTTTATCACTGTGTTATCACAGTTACAATGAAGGCTCGTTACAACCAGGACAGTCGTACATGATTGTGAGGCTCTTGTCACAGCAGCATGTCCTGATTGACAGCACAGCAAACTATAGTTTCACCCTGTCATCTGCAGACATTCTAGGATGTTCTCAGATCCAGGAGAGAGTGATTCATGGAGCTGGACCTCTGGGGTCGGGAGCACGTTTGCAACAGATCATTTTGAAAGTGACCTTTTGGCCTGGTAATAAGTCACAAGTGCATCCTGCCAGTGGGAATATGATCTTTGTCATCTTTCTGTTGTTCAAGCTATTGGACTGTGTAGTCATCTAGTTCCAGAGTGGCTTGTTTGTTTAGTTGTATTTCTGTGGCATGATGAGTTCACACACAAGGCCTCTTTGTGCAACACAAAAACAACTCGTTAGTTACCATGGGCTGGGGCAGTGCTGTGGTGGATGTCAAAGTTGGGAACTGCACAGTCTTCTCTTTCTCCTAAATGATTCTTGTTCTATGCTGTGTTGCAGGTGGTGACCTTTGATGAAGGAGGAGTGAGTGGCCACGCCAACCACATTTCTCTTTACACTGCTGTGAGGTACCGTGTGCTGTGAGGTACCGTGTGCTGTGAGGTACCAAGTGCTGTGAGGTACCATGTTCTGTGAGGTACCGTGTGCTGTGAGGTACCAAGTTCTGTGAGGTACCGTGTTCTGTTTGGTACCATGTTCTGTTTGGTACCATGTTCTGTGAGGTACCAAGTTCTGTGAGGTGCCCTGTGCTGTGAGGTACCGTGTGCTGTGAGGTACCCCATGCTGTGAGGTACCCCGTGCTGTGAGGTACCGTGTGCTGTGAGGTACCCTGTGCTGTGAGGTACCAAGTGCTGTGAGGTACCGTGTGCTGTGAGGTACCGTGTGCTGTGAGGTACCCTGTGCTGTGAGGTACCGTGTGCTGTGAGGTACCAAGTGCTGTGAGGTACCACGTTCTGTGAGGTACCAAGTGCTGTGAGGTACCGTGTGCTGTGAGGTACCGTGTGCTGTGAGGTACCGTGTGCTGTGAGGTACCGTGTGCTGTGAGGTACCGTGTGCTGTGAGGTACCGTGTGCTGTGAGGTACCGTGTGCTGTGAGGTACCGTGTGCTGTGAGGTACCGTGTGCTGTGAGGTACCGTGTGCTGTGAGGTACCGTGTGCTGTGAGGTACCGTGTGCTGTGAGGTACCGTGTGCTGTGAGGTACCGTGTGCTGTGAGGTACCGTGTGCTGTGAGGTACCGTGTGCTGTGAGGTACCGTGTGCTGTGAGGTACCGTGTGCTGTGAGGTACCGTGTGCTGTGAGGTACCGTGTGCTGTGAGGTACCGTGTGCTGTGAGGTACCGTGTGCTGTGAGGTACCCTGTGCTGTGAGGTACCGTGTGCTGTGAGGTACCCTGTGCTGTGAGGTACCGTGTGCTGTGAGGTACCAAGTGCTGTGAGGTACCACGTTCTGTGAGGTACCAAGTGCTGTGAGGTACCGTGTGCTGTGAGGTACCGTGTGCTGTGAGGTACCCTGTGCTGTGAGGTACCGTGTGCTGTGAGGTACCCTGTGCTGTGAGGTACCGTGTGCTGTGAGGTACCAAGTGCTGTGAGGTACCACGTTCTGTGAGGTACCAAGTGCTGTGAGGTACCGTGTGCTGTGAGGTACCCTGTGCTGTGAGGTACCGTGTGCTGCCTGTGCGGGACTGCAGAGGGACTGTGGTGTTTGTGTGTGAGCACAACCAAAACCAGCACTGCCCTCACTGCTGTGACTGAGTGCTGGGCTGTGGGACACAGCCCTCTTTGGAGAAACTGCCACAGCTCTGTAAATAACCTACAGCATCTTTTAGTATTCCGTCAGCTGGTGCTTTGCCAGGCTCCCTTTCACTGGGCCCTCTTTGCTCTTCCTGCCCTTGATCCCACTAAAATATGCCACAGCTCACTTTGCACTTGTGTTTTGAGGAGGGTGTGAATAGCTGATGCCTGAGGTGGTGGTAGTTGGGTTTTGGAAAGTTCTGCACCACTATCCCAGAGGATGTCACCATCCTGTCCAGGTTCCTGAATTTACCTCTCTGACCCAAGGACGTTGCTCTTTCACTGGAGCTCTCCCTATTTACCGCTCTTTGGAAGAGTCAATTGGTTCCTTCACCACTTTATTCCTTACACTGTGGGACCCTCTGTCCTTGTGCTGTGATGTGGGAAGGTTGCTAGACAAAACCCCCTGTACTAAAATCCCCCAGATTTTGCTGGCAAGACAGCTACTGTGTTTTATTTTAACCCTTTGCTCGCTCAGACCTCACTGTGTCCTAGAGTGATCACCTCCAGAGCTGCCCCTGCCTTTTCCAGGCATGAGAAGAACTCTTTGCAAGTATAGCTTATATTTATAGCACCCATTTGTTTTCTAAATCATCTGTGCAATTCAAATAACTTCTGGCTGTCCTTGCTGACAACATGACAGTGATTTGCCTTTCTCATTTGCCTGGAGAAAGCTGTGGTGCCACAGAACCCGCACTGGGACCTACTGAGCTCCTCTGGGAAGATGCTGAAAGCTTTTGATGCTGGAATTCAGCATTAGAGGGATCATGTCTGTTCCCAGCAACCTCTGATATAGCCAACAAGAAGGAGAGGGGTGGAGTTAAAGCAAACTGTGTTTGGGCTGGGTAGGGAGATGTTTTCTGGCACCATTAACTGAGGAGTCAAAGAGGAGCAGAGGTTGATGACTGAGGAGCAGAGGTTGATGCTCCCACTGCTGGCACAGAGGGACTAAAGGGCTTCCAGCTGCTGGACTGTTTGCTCAGTCGATTGCTGTACGACCTGCAAATAGGAATGGAGGACGGGTTGTTATGTGTCCCCCTACGTCCTGAAGAGTTCATGGGAAAACAGCTGAGTTATGTAGGAGAAAGTTAATGAAAACTCTTTGATTTTGATCTTGTCCTACTTTGTGGTTGTGCAGAAATTACTTTCCCACCTTCATGCTTTAGGTTTCCTGTGTGTGCAGTGGGGATTTAACCCTCTTCTCATCTCAGAGCATGTTACACAGCAGAACATTGCCCTGGGCTCACGAGGTCTGTGCCAATAGGGCCAGCAGAGCAGGAGAAGTTCTCGTTAACTGAGGGCTGCTTTGTGTCTTGTCTCTCTTCCAGTCCTGAATCAGCAGAAATAGTCATGGTAGCCCTGTCATCTGCATGTGGCAGGAGTGACGCTGTGGCCACTGAAAGGTTAAGTTTATTTTTAGTGGCTTGTTTGCCCTCATTATTTTTCAGTTTGTGTTATGGAGGAAATAGAGCGTGACTGTATCACTCCTGACTCTCTGTGCCCTGCTGAGGTCTCACATGTTGGCCAGTGCAGGCAGCACTGGGAGCATAAGCTGAGGCTCCCCCTGTCCCCTGTGCCAGCACAGCTCTGCAGAGCCCCAGGGGCCCCAGTGCTACAGGGCAAGACAAAGGGACATGAACTCTCCCCTCCAGGTATCATGTGCAATGTATTTATTAACCATCCTTGAACAAGGTCTGCAGGGTTCTGCCTCCACTGGGGCTCTGAGTGGAAAGGATGAAGCAGAGGGCTGGTGCGGTGACTCCCAGCTCTTTTGGGTGCTCCCAGTCTCTGGGACACAGACTTGTGCCCACTACCCACAAGATTACTTTCTGCAAGAGCAGGGGTAGAAGAGGCTGTCTGGCCCTCCCACAACTCCTCACTTCAGGACATGCAAATTATTGAGAAGCTTTGAGGAATAAAACAGTTCAGAAAATGGCCACAGCTGAGCAGATGCTCAGTATTGTTTGCTAAGTCTTTCCAGTGTCAGGAACAGAGGTCCTGTTCAAAGGAGCTGGAACTACTCAGAAGAAATGAGCCCTTTCCTTGCAGCAGCCTTCCTCCTGACAGCTTGCAGGAGCCCAGCTGCTGTGTGTGCCTTCAGGTCTGGGAGGAACTGGGAAACGCCAAGGTTCCAGGGTGGATGTGTTCCTCTGCAAGGGAAAAAAAGAGAAAAAACAGGATGGGAGAGGAACACAAATTGCTATTTGATTTCAGTCTCCCCTGGGAGTATTTCAGTTCTGGCTTCCAAACAGAAAAAAGACCCAACCCAAACCCAAGAAAAACCCACAGTAGCAAAGCAGGGTGAATTGGGAGCAATCCTCTGGAGCTCTGCTTTTTTCCTCATCACCTTGATTTGGCAACATCATTCTCTCCTTCCCCCTAAACCAGGAGCTTTCCCTGTGGCCAAGAAAAGCTGGATCCTTTACACTCATCCACAAGGAAGAGCAGATTTTGAGTGACATCCAGGTCACTTTACTGCACCCTCAGTTTGGCCAGTCCCTCAGCACTGTGGCAATAACCTTGGTAAATACTACGTGACAGGAATATTGGAGAACCTCTCCTCCCTGCACTTTGAAATGACAGTGTTTGCATGGAGATCACATGTAATACCAGGAGGGTTAGTTTTGCATGAGTCACTATGCATTTTGATTTTAAGCAACCCCTCTTACCCAGAACCTGGCAAAAGGGGGACTGTTGTGTTTGTTGTTTGGTTGATTGCTCAGGATGGAGAGGAATCATCTTTGTGAGGAGGAGGAAGGACTGTACCACTTGTTTTTTTCAGTGAGCTATCAAATGCATTTCATCCCATCTAGAACTGAAAAAAACAGTCTTGTCTGCTTCAGGCAGAGCAAACTGAGTGGAAAATAGGAGCTGCTATATTTAACCACTGTGCATTATGTTGTTATAGCAACTGCATCCATAAAACTTCTATCAATGATGCCATATAAAAAGCTACATCAAGGAATCATTAACTGAGCCTGTTCTCGTCAATTCCATTTGGAAAAACACCTCTCATTCTGCAGGATGTTTTCAACATTCACCATCTCAGGGGTAGGTTGTAGAAGAGGCTGTGCAGAGGTAATGTTTGGGAGCTCAGTGCTTTATCACTCTGGAGTTGATTATGATGCTGCCTGAGTGCCACCAATGCCTTGTTGCACTTCCATGTCACAGCCTGGCTATTGAATGCCCCATTTCTGAAGGCCATGGGCATTGTGTGGAAGGGCTGCCCTGAGGTTTCCTGAAAGAGGAGCCCTGGTTAAATGTCAGTTTCAAATCCATAAATTGGAGCAATGAACTGTCCAGCCAGTCCCACAGACTCGCTGGGTACCGTTCTGAGAAGCCACCAAGTGCATTACATCCCAACAAAGCCCAGTTCTGCCTGTGGGGAGTGTCCAAGGGCAGGTCTCAAAGGATGTGTTGTGCAGGGAGGAAGCTGCATTTTGGGTGATTAGCTTGATAATAGTGAATGATATCCCATTTACCATTTTTGTTTGATGTTTTCTTACAGTGTAGGGCTGGAGTGGGACTCAGCAGCTGCATCCCATCCATTTCTCATTTGCTTTACAGATCTTAAATGTGCCAGCTGTCTCCTGAGTGGTGGCTGTGGTTGCACCCAGACTGCCCCCATAAGGTCAAGACAGAACTGTCCTCTGCTGTTTATCCTTGTAGACTTCCCTCAAAGGATTCTGCCATATGTCTGGTAATATCCCATAGCTGGGTATGTTATTCTAGATTTTATCTCATTCCTTCACCCCTGCTCCCTCCTTCCTTAGTTGGACTAAATTCATTCATCCCAGTGCCCTTCCATGACACTGTTGAGAGCCATTAGGGTCGAAGTTGAGCACAGGACATCAGCACTGAAGGGTTTTCCCTCAAAGAAGGTTTTTTTCCCAAAGAAACAGCCTCAGGGGATGTCCTTCCAGCTCTCTAGGCAGTGAGTGGAGCAGTGACACCACACATTCTTCTCCCAGGCAGTGCAGGGCCCAGGGCACAGAGCACAGAACAGCTCTGGCAGCTGGAAGGTCTCCGAATTGCCACTGGCAGAACCATCTTTTGCCACTGCTACACACGTGAGTGCAGAGAGCCTGAGCAGGGGTTTACAAACTGCATGTGGCTACACAGTGTAGTTCAGGGTGCATGGAAATAGAGCCAGAAAGTCCAGTTAGGGAGGGAGGAGGAGGCATTCCAGATAGCAACCATTCAACATCTGGCAAGTATATCCTTTTGATGTCTCTGTGACTCCTGGGAGACTGGCTGTTCTTCCTCCTGCGCATTTGTTTCATCAGGTTAATCGGGCAGATTAGGGGTTGGGATTCTAAATGGAGTCCCAGCACAGCTTTAAGACATCCATTCTTTCCCTGCTCTCCAGAGCTGCATTTCCCCAGTGCTCCACAGCAGCCAGCACAGCCAGTTCAGGGAAGGGTTTTGCCTTTGGCATGGGAGAGTGTTTGGAGAGTGAAGTCATTGAATTCAGTGAACAACTTCTCACCAAACAGAACATCACCAAAACCATAACACACCCACCAGGGCATCAGCCCCAGAGGAGCTCTGTGTTCCCCAGGACCAAGGTTTCAGCTCCATCTCAACTTGTTTTCTTGCCATCAAGGGGAGGTTTCACTGATCAGTGCCACACTGAAGCTGATCCACTCACTTTGCCCACATCTTTCCTTGAGGATGACTGAATAAAAGACAGAGAATTTGGGAGGAGCTCAGTCCTGCATTTGCATGTGAGGGCTGTTGGACCGTCTCAGTGTTTCTGCTGAGATGTAGCTGATGGCTGCAGACAACAATAGCCTTCCAAGCAGCTGAGTTCTTGCACTGCAGAAATGGTTGGAGCCTTCAGATGTCTCATGGCCTTTTGAAATTCTTCATTGCAGAGTGATCTGAACCTACCACAGGCATAACAGAGAGGGTGCAGTGAGAGGTGCCCTGTAATCACTGGCCTCTGGCACTTGGTGGGTGGGTGGGAACAAGCCACCTTAGGTCACTTTAAAAAGAATTATAAAAAGTCTCTCTGGGGGAAAAACACCCACATGGAAAAAGCTCCTGAAAAAGAGCCTGTTTGTGTTTGACTTTTTGGGTTTTTATGCCAAACTCTTTCATTTCGCCCAAACCACAGCAAGTCCAATCTGTAAAACAACATTCCCAAAATGGCAACAACTGAGAGCTGCAACCTCTCCCCTACTTGGAAGTGTCTGATGGAGACACTCCAGCAGGGTGGAGATGGGAGCGAGAGGATGGATTTGGAGAGGATTGGCTGTTTGGAGAACGTGTGCAGAAGGTAGAGTTTTGTGTTTCTCTCTCTCTCTCTGCAACCACAGAGTATCTCTTGCCTGAGAAATACAAATGAGCAAGGCTGCAATTCCCCTGCACACAGGGCTGGGTGGAGCCCATTCCCACAGCTCTGCACTGAGCCTTGCTGAGAACTGAAGCGTCTGGATCGGGACAAAGAGGATGAGCAGAAAGAAGCAGTTTCTTCATTGCTGTTCTTCCAAATGGGTGACAAGTCTGCTGGCAGCAGCTTTGAGGACTTTTCAGTAACCGAAATACAGTTTGTGTCTCCCTGAACCTTTATAAAGCACAAACTCCTTAATTTGCTGCTGAGTAAAACTTCCCTGCCCTGCTGAAGATGCTCCCTGCTCCTGCTGAAACGTTTCCATATGAACTGGATCTCTTGCTCCTGCTTTTAGTGGCAGGAATGGTTATTATTAGTTCCCTCTGGGAGTAGCTCAGTTAGTGCTTTGAAGGTGCCTCCATGGCAGAGCAGCACACCCAGAACAGAGACTGGGCCCTCAGACAGTTTACCAAATTTCACAACCACTCACTGCTTTATCTCTCCAAGCTTGTTCTATAAAGTTCCCACCCCGCCTGCTGTACCAAGTGCTGAATCACTTCTTTGGGTGGCCAGACTCTGCTTGTTGGGGAAGAAACCTCTGGCAGAAGAGCAGAGCAGATATTAATGGTGATACTTAAACCTTCCTCCCACCACTGCCCATAAAAAATGGCTGGTAATGTTTACAAGGCAATATTTAACAATCTTTGTCAGAGCAGTAAGACTTGAGTGGTGGGGTAGAAGGTTGCCAAGTCAGTATTCCAAGGCCATTGTTTAGTAGGAAATGGTATTGCTTGCAGAGCTTTGGCTCTGGAGCAGAGGAGATCATTGGCAGGAGAATCTGTGCAAGGCATGTTTTCTGATTGCTGTTTGAGTTCTGCCATGACCTGCATTTCTGGCCTGACTTTTGCTTTGAATTTTGTTGGATATTCATTACTCTGTGCTTCCTATTTTGTCTGTGCCTGTGTAGCTAATCCTTTTCCTTGAACTTCACCAACAGCCAGAGATAATCCTAGTTTGAAAGTGACTGGAGAAACACAGCAGTTTACATATAATGCATGTTTGATCCTGGTTGATTTACACATGAACTGGCACATTGTCCTTCATTAAATACACCACTATAAGGTGATAACAATCTCTTTAAATATTACATAGGGTTAAATAACTTTTCTTTTTTGTTGTTTTTTAATTTCCTTTCTCCTTTTGGCAAATGTTCCATTGTTTGGGATGATTTTCCTGATGGGAGAGCAGGCCTGGGACAGCCCTGAGTGCCATCTGCCGGAGAGCTGCTGCCTCCCAGCCCTGCCACGGGCCAGCTCGGGGGGGATGCAGATGGGCATGTCAGCACAATTGCTCCAAAGCCATGAGCCACAGGCTAGAGGGGGGAAAACAAGAGAATTAAAAAGGAATTGAAGCTAATACCTTCTGATGCTTTCACCATACCAGGATCATTTGCTTACACTCCTCGATGGAAGGGCCTTCACTGTTCTCATCTCCTGCACTGGTCCCCTCGTCCTGTTTCCAAGGGAAGCACTTTTGCTACAGACACTATCCAGGACAAAGTCAGGAGGGGGTCAAAGTCTCAGTGAGCAAAAAGCCAGAGCAGCTTCTCAGGTGTCCCAGTGCCAGTGTGGGTTAGAAAAAAAGAAGCTGGTCCCCAAAGAGGAGCTGCTGAGGCAATTTGCTGGTCAGCAGACCCTGGGCTTTAAACTGCCAGTGCTCCCAGAGGTGAATAGCCCTTGGAAACCTCTTGTAGTTTCCCTTAGTGCAACTTGAGAAGTTTGAGGGTGAATTGGATGTATAGAGCTTATTTGTGATGTGTCCCAGCAGCCAGGAAGAGGAAAGTAATGGCACAATAGTGTGAGCAGTGTGTGTGAATGTTTGTGTGTGTGTGTGTGTGTGTTAAAAGAGTTGGTTTAGTGTGCAGAGTTTATACCTGTAAACTCAGGGTTTGGGTAACTCACTGAGTGTTCACCCATGTGTCTCTCTTCTTTCACAGGTACCTGCATTCAGAGAGGAAGTTACCTGAAGGTAGGTCACCTCACATCCCTCCCCCTGCAGGTACTGGGCAGTTGTTTACATCAACGTTCTGCCCAGGGTTCCAGCTGCCAACTCACCCCTGCAAAGCAAAAAACCCCCACAGTTCAATTCTACCTTGGCCTTTTATCTCCCTGCAGCTTTCACCTGTTCAGGCTTCTCTGCAGTCACTTTTCTGTCCCTAGGGATTGTCCTGTCTTGGTGCTGTGATTCAGTGTTTGGCCTGTGCCTCTTGCTGTCTGGTGTGTATATAAATGCTATTTCCAGGTCTCTCAGCTTAGTCACAGTTTTTTGTCATGTCTTACAAGCCTTTTTTATTTATTGTGGCGAAGGCCTCAGAAACCATTACTAGCTTAGCCAAAAATGTTTGCATGTACCAAGTTAAGCTTCCATCAAAAGATGCTCAGGAAAGGTGTCTGAAATCTGCAGTGGCACAACAAATTGTTGTAATGTCTTCTTTCATCTGTAAATGAGCAAGAATCCTGGAGAAACCCTCTGTACAAGCAGGGAAAGGAAAGAAACAAATTACAGCAGCAGGTTGCTCCTGACCCCTTTTGTAGCTGCTGGGCCAGAGCAGAGCTGCAGCCCTTATCTCCAGCAAACACCGCCTGACTCGGGGACAACCGTGTGGAACTGGTTCAGGCACAAAGCTGTCAGTCAGCTCTTTGGACAGAGCATGGGAAGGTGGCTCAACCAGGCCCACCCAGTCAACCTCCTGTTCCCTCAGCAGCCAGCTGGGCTGTGTTCCTTTAATGCTAATTCCCAAATCATTGTAGGACTTGAATGAGTCACAGCAAATCAGTTTTAATTCTCTGCTAGCAGGAAGTTGCAGACCTAATGAGAGAGCATGAGCCAAGATGGCAGAATGCCCTTTAGCTGAGTTCTGCCTCCAGTCTCTTCAGCTCCCCAATTTATGAAAGAGGAGTATAATGCCAGCTTCTTTCCTAGGACCTTTTCTTTGTTCAGCTTTGGGATGCAGCAGAGCTCTGTGTGCAGTACAAAGGACAAGGACCTGCAGTGGTTGATGTCACTGCTGGCTGTCAGGCCCCATCTACACTGAGCCACTTTCATGTGCTATTCATGCAGGTTTGTTGGATTCACTGTGGTCCTGAATATGGGCTGAGCCTCAAATTCATTCAGATTTGAAACAGACTTATGTCTAGAGAACACTGCCATTTCTCCAGCAGCATCAGGAGAAGTCCTGGAGCTGTGTGAAAGCCTTGCTGCTCTGATTACATCACATCTGACATGACCTACAAACACCAAAGGAACAGGGAGCTCCCATGCTGCTGCTTACGCTAAGCCTTTCCAAATATAGTTCCAGTCTCATTGAAATTCCCAGTATTTATAATTTGATCTGGCAGGCGTGCAAGGCTGTGCATCAGAGGGGCTTAATGAAACAGGAGTGATGTTGGGATTGAGGCTGTCTGGATAGAGCTGAAAGGCATGTTCAGGCCATGGAAATGTGCTGCTCTGCTCTTGGTAAGAGGGAGCTGTGTGGGGGTGAACCTGTGTAAGCCCATGTGATCAGGGAATCCACAGAAAATCTCTCTGCAAATGCAAAAGCCAGCTAAGCCTTGCATTGCCTCAGTGATATGCAAATGAGCACCCTAAATATCCTGCTTTGCTTTCTAATGCCTTTAGCCAGCATAAACACAACAGGCTTTTTATAATCTGTAATCAAGTTCTCCAGCTTGGGCACAAGCACATGGGCTTGTCTCAAGAAGCCAAGACAGCTGCTGGATATGCTTCCACCCTGCCCCTGGGCCCTTCCAGCTGCAAGCAGTGCTCTTCCAGGAGAACTGGTGTGCCTCCATCCCTCGGGGCAGTGCAGGCCTGCAGCACACACAGCTCTGCCCCAGAGCTCCTCGTTCTAGGCAGACCTGCTGCCTGTGTGGTTTGGAGGTGGAAAGCCAAGCCAAGCAGGCTGCAGAATTCACACAGTTCTATTCTAGGCCTAATCCATGAGCTATATTGATCCTGCCCTTTCTGCCAACCCAGAGAGGTTGTATTACACTGCTAATCCCATCCTGCCCAGGTCACAGTCCCAACAGGCTCTGAAAAGCTTCACCTGCTGGTGTCACAGGAGTGGACTCCTCGATGGCAGCACTGCTCTCACCCTGCCTGGCAGGGAGCAGCCTGTTTCTCTGAACCCTTTTCCATCTCTCCCTGGATTGTACATTCCTTCCCTGCTTCATTTCATCTCACATTCCCATGTGGAGCAGGCTTTGCTGTCAGCACATGAGATCCTTGTCGTATCACTGACACAGAAGGCTCTCAGAGTGCCCTTTTTTTGGGAGGCTGAATGCCACCACTTTGCCTGATGTGACCAAGCAGAGCCCAGCAGGTCACACCGATCGATCCTGAAATCACTTGCAGTGGTTTTAAGCCCTTATTGCTGAGCTTTGGGGAACAAAAGGGCATAACTGCTACATGCATTAATATTTCTGAGGGGAAAAAAATGAGGGGAGGGAGAGCATATTTTGTTAACAAAGCAGCCCAGGCTTCAGAGAGCCTGGTGGGTAACCCTGTGCCAGGCCTCTCTTCCCATCATTACAAGTAGGAATTCTCATGGCATTGCCAGAGTCCACTAACAACTAGGAAAGGAAAGAGCCATTGTCCCATTTTTGCTCTTGTCCCACAAACAATGAGCAAGAAGATCCACGTCTATTCCTTTCCTCTGCCACAGTGCAGCACTAATTCCTTTCTCCCAAACCACCCACAGCAGCAGCCCAGAGGATCTCTGCAGAGAAGGGGGAAGAGTGGCTCCCCCACTCATGGCACATCACAAGTTTCCTTCCAGGTGGCACGGCTGGGACTGGGGTGGGAGGCAGAGCGGGCAGAGAGGCTGAGCGGGGCGGGCAGCGCTGCGGGTCCCGCGGGCGGCGGACACCGCCATCTCCCGGCGGCTCCCCGAGCTCCGGCAGCGCTTTGCTCCAGGTCCCGACACGGCTCAGGCTCCTGTCAGCGCTTGGCTGGTGGAAATGCCAGTGATTTCCCTCGAGGTCTCTGCCTCTGCCCATCGCTGTCCACAACAGGAGAAAATAATTCCTTGTAGAATAACTCCCGTCCGTCCTGCTGGAGAGTCACACCCCAGGATCAATGGAAGGGGAGCGTGGCCCTGGAGCCCTCTGAGATACTGAAATAAGGACTTGCCAGTTTTGCTTTGGAGAGTGGAAAAGGCTATTGAAAAGTTAGAACAAGTTGTACATCCTTCTCTTGAAGGAGAGAGAAGAAAGCAAGGAATTGAAAGATCCCAGAGATGTGCTGGGGGACTCCATGGGGGCTGCCACGTCCTGCCATTGCAGGCTTTGGCTGCAATAAAAGCAAGCCCTTTCGTGGTGGTGAAATGAGTCAGCATCACTGCAAACAGGCTGGGACACAACTCCCTTAGGAGGGGATTCATGGAAAGTGGTGCTGTGCTGTTTGTCCCTTTGCTTAAGCAGTTATTAGGCCTGAGCACAGGCTTCCCACCCTGAAATGGTGCATCAGGAGCCTCTGCAGCAGTTCAGCTTTGTCCTGTGTCTCTTTGGGGTAATTTCACTGTTTCAGGGCACACTGAAGACATTCTAATTGTGAATTGAATTGTGTCTCTGACCACCTGTGTAAACTGTGACTTTGGCCTCTTCTGTCAAACTTTAATACAATGTGTGAAGTGTGGAGCATAATCACAGCAGCTTCCAAGCCCCAGGAAATCCCAAAGCAGATCCCTTGAGAGCTACAGGCTCTAAATGGGACCATCATTAGCTCTGAGCTCATCAGTGAAGACAATTTAGCCATAGTAAAAAAAATAGCAATTAACTTCTGAGTTCAAGGGGATCTTTAAAACAGGGAAAAAAAACCCTCTCACACCAGCAGAACCTTTGAATATGTTACCTTCCTCTGCTTCATCACAAACATCTGAGCAATGTATTCTGGAACTCTCTGAAAGAGTAACTGCCTGCCTGGGTTAATATTTGATACAGCCATTCCAGAGACATGTAAATATTTATTCTGTAGCTAAGAATTGGAGACAAAGATGAAATTTCACTTTGGTAGCTGAACCAGAGACTGCTGTATTAAATTTCCATTATATGATATAGTGCCAGCATTCAGAGAATCATCATTATGTATGAATAATTTAATTACAAGCAAAAATCCCAAAACCCAACCAGTTTTTGGGGTAGTCAAAGCTAAGTTTTGCTTTCAACAGACGGTACAGAACAAGAACCAGTCCAAATAGTCATATATAGAAAAACAACCAGTACAAATGGTCATAAACATGCACTGGGCAGAAGGAGATCCTGGTGAAAGCATGAGGAAAAGTTGCTCCCCTTTTGCACCAGGATTCCTGAGTCCAGCAGCACAGGGGAGCCTGCAAAGAGCTGCTGAGCCTGTAGAGAAGGACACCTTGCAGGACTGTTGTTTGTAACTAATGATCCTGTCTCTCTGGGCAGGGTGCCGTGTGCTCGTGCTTGAGTCAGTCAGTCTCGTGCGGAAATACATTTCCTTCCTGGACGTGCCCCTTTCCTGCCTCCTGCCCACGGACGTGCTCTTCATACTCACAGAGGAGGAGACTGAGCAGGCCAAGGTGAGCCCTGGGGCACCTGCTTAACCTGTTCAGGTGGCTCGTCCTCATTGTGAAGGCTTTAGTCAGAAGCACCACATTCACAGGGAATTTCTTAAGTGGTTGTACATGCACGTTATAAATGTCAGTAAGGAATGTCTCCAGTGATTTGTAAAACATGAATGAACACAACAGGTTACCTCATGTGCTGTGTGATGGGATGGGGCTGAGCAGATTAGCAGCTCAGAGATCTCCAGCAGTCACAGAGCACTGAGATTTGCACTGTGTCCAGGATGTGGGGTGCATTTCAGAGGAGACTGGATCCAACATAATATTCTGAACACACGAGTGGCCTGTCAAAGACTGCCATGGTCCATCCTTGGATCACAGCTCTAACTTAAAGATGGGAACAGCCTGTGAACTTGTGGTCCAAAGAGTTTCTTTTACTGTTCATTTTTTAAACTATTTTGCTGCATGAGATCTCACACATTTAGTCCACAGTTTGCTGTATCAGGATCTGATTAACTCCAAAACCTGAAAATATTTGCCCAGAAAACAGTACTGTTAATTCACAAATTACCGAATGTTCCTGCTTTTGAGGCTGCCAGAAGAGAAGAGTTAGATATAGAAACTGCTCGGATAGAGGTGGTGTTCCTTATTCCCTCGTGTTTTTTGTTTCTGAAACCTGACCCTTCTGGGCTGGTGCACTGCAATAGATTCCGTTTCACCTGGCAGTGCACAGTGGGAAGCAATGCAGGGCTGTTCCCACCTCTCAGGCTCCTGCTTCCGCAGCAGGTGAACACAGGCATGAGATCATGTGGGGAGGAGGAGTTAAAGTGACAAATACACTGTCTCAGCACCAATCTGCAGCTGGTAACATCCTGTCTAACAGGACCCTCTGAACACTGGGCACCACAACACCAGCAGCACAGGGGCAGAGAGGCCTTTCCCTGCCCTCCAGCCCTATAAATTGGCAGTGAACCTCACAGGAGGCCTAGGAAACTGCCCTCACATGAGGTCTGGAAGCTTCCTGTAATGCTCTCTCAACTCTTTCCTTCCAGAGCGCCATGCGGTGCCATCGCAGCCAACTCCTCTGGTTCCGCCACCTCTACGTGCTCTTCTCACGTTACATGGTGGTCAATTCACTGCGCCTCCTGTAGCAGGACGTGGCCAACTCCAGGAGTGAAAGGATGAGCCAAAAAAAGACCATGCCAGGCCCAGGAGTAAAGGACACTCCTGTGTTATGTGCCCAAGAGGATGGGGATGCTCTTTGTGTCGCACTCTCCAGACTGCAGAAACCTGCCGTGTGAACTTCCTTTGAGTGGCTTGTTGCCTGATACACTGAGATGAGCAGGGCTTAACAGCTACTCTATTTTCTCACTGTAGAAGCTCAAATAGCATGAGAAATTTGGATTCACTTAATTAGGAATCGAATGCAGGAGGATTCTGCATTGGAGAAGACATGGCACAAACTATTTCCCCAAGAAGACACAGCTGCAAGGACTGCTTGGCAACTATCTCCTGGCACTTTTGTAAAATCAAGTATCAGGAGGAACTTTTCAAAGGATGTGCCATCTCCACAGATACCAGAACCACAAGCCCTTTCTTATTCAGTCAGAACTTTGAAAAGTCAAAGCTTTTGAATAAAACAAATACAATACAGAAATAATACAAATGTTTGTAATTGCACTGATCTTTGCTGCTGCTTCTTTCATACACATTGTGTTGCAGGCTCCACCTTCTCAGAGTGTCCCTCGTGAAATGTGAGCACTTGTTGTTGCTTCAGAACATGGGGCTGGAGATCAGCTTGCAAGAATCTCAGCAGGACACAGGAAGGAGGAGCAAGAGAACCAGACCATAACTAGGTCTTTTATATTGTGATTTTAACTTTAGCACAGCTAAAGGCAAAGTGCCAAACTGGCAACTCTGGAGTGGTTTACAGAGCAGAGGCAGTTTGAAAACTGAAAGTCACAAAGGAGTGAGACAATCAGCATAGAAAGATTTATTTAAGAAAAAGAGAACAGGTAACAGTAATGTAGAAGTTGATTTTACCATCCATCACTCAGGAAATCCCAGACTGCATTTCCACAGCAGTGTTCCAAGTTACTGCTGGAATGGTGTGTCAGGGTTTTGACATGTCTCTGATGGTCTTGTGCTCCTTCATTGCTTTCTCCCATTCCTTGCCATTGATATCCTCTGTGATAATGGTCCGCACAGTGCCCTCATCCAGGCAATGGGGAGCTATTCCTGGAGAAAGACAGTACACAAACCCTGCTTTTCATGAAGTGAGGGAGGTGCCTGCACACTCCCTGCATGGGGCCTCTCTGAGAACAGCAAATGCTATTGCTGAGGAGCCTGGATGAGAATCCTGGCACAGGCAGAAGCCCACACATCTTAAGTAAGACTGTTTCTTATGGAGGAGCTACAGGTTCAGGCTGCAGTTCCAGATGTTTAACATTTTAGAGACAAACTCCTAAGACACATGCTGCTCCCTGCTGTCATGTTGGCATCCAGTGGAGCCTTTAAGCAGTGGTTGCTTGGTGGTTTCTCTTTGTACCTACCATAACCATCTGGGTTAGAGCGAGGAGTATAAAAGCTCTGAACACCACAGGTCTTGCAGAACGTGTGCTGGGCACGGTGTGTGTTGAAGGTGTATGTTCTCAAATTATCAGCGCCCTAAGCAAATGAAAAGCAGTGTAAGTTTTCTATAAAAATAGAAGGATTAATTACTTTGGCCCTATAACTAAGAAATGTAAAATTTAAATTACCAACCTTCCTGTCTTTACTTGAGATACAGAGTTCTGCATTCATGCTCCTTTGCTGAACCCCTGTATGTACACATGCCCATAACACTCAAGCCTGAGAACTGCAAGAGCTCCAGTATCAGCTCACTAAATAAAATGCACTAACACAGCCACACCAGACAGTATAAAATTAAGCCATTTCCTTTAACCAGCCACAGACAAACTTTGGATAGAAAACTGGTGTGTTGCTTGATCCAGGCTGACACTGGATTACACTGCTCGAGCTCATGGCCGTGGTGTTGCTGTGCTCTCACTGTACCTTCAGCAGCTTGAAGCGCGATGCTGGGACAATGAAGTGTCTGTTCTGTTTCTTTGTGCAAATGCTGCAACTGTAAAAGAAAAAGCAGACCTTTCTAGAAACAGTGGGCAAGTTGTAGTGCAGCAGGCAGATCTAGCAGGGACCTCTTGACAACAGAAATTCCACTGACTGAATGGCTCCTGGTTGGCATCATAGAGGTAAGTGGCAAAAGTGTATTTGTGGTGTTGGTAGTGTTTGGTTGAGCACACCCATGGAACAGTCTGACCCTATACAGGTACCCCAGAAAGTATTCTACACCAAACATATTCTTCACACACTCAAGTCTTAAGGACAAACTCCAGCCCTGAAAAATCCACCTTATCGTTCAGACCATGCTTGGCCAATTTTGCCAACATTAGTCACTCTGCAAACAAGAAGGTAAAGTTCAGAAGTCCACCCATGAGCCAGAAGCAAACTAGTTGCAGGCAAAGGTGGATCACTATTGAAATCAAAGTGTTTTAGTTTGAGGCACATGTAGTCAGAGATGTAATGTCACTTGAGAAGACCAAGTTAAAAAGGGACTGATGTGCTCTGAGCCCACTGCACTGAGAGGAAACATAAAGCAGATGGCTGAGCACCTGCACTCATTAGAGCTCTCCTGACACTTCCTGCATGAGCACCGTTGCGAAATCTGAAGTCCTGCCTAAAGAAGCAGCACCTGAAATCCCCAGCACTGGTCTCATATTGGATCAGGACATAATTAGGGGCAAACCCTGTGGAAACAGCTCAGAGGGCGTTCTGCAGCTGTCTCATCTTTCAGCTCTAAGGTTGGAAAAGCAGACGAGCTGATACTCATCTACGAGAACAGGGACCAAAATAACTCACTTGCAGTTAAACACGTGCAGATCTGGTGAAGCCCAGACCTCAAAGCGGACGGCTCCGCAGTGACAGCCTCCTGTGTGCTTGACCAAGCCCCTGTATTCACTGGAGAGACAAACAACACAGCTCTTGTGATTGTACTCTTTTTTGCCAAGAAAGCAGTAAGGCTATGTCCAACATTATTCAGGTCTGCCATGAGGAACTGCAGAACACCTGGAAATGTAGCCACTCAAATTTATTTTAATAACGTGTCAGAGTGAGGTGGTGAATGGCTTTTGTCCTCACAGCAGTGCTTTTGTGCTTTAATTAAACTGGTGAAAAGGAAAGAATAGCAGCAGTTTGAGGACTGTCCACTCTATACACGACAGCTCCCCACCGCAGTGCAGGTCACAGTGTCACCCAGGCTGCAGCTGTGTCCTGCACAACCCCACAGAAACCAAGGTTATTACCACAGCACAACCTGCTTGGAACTGAGAACTGAAATTTCCCACAATTTTCCCCACAACTCCTCCAACACCACTAATATTGCTCCATTTAAAAGCTGAGAAAAGCAGAGATAACTGGACTTTACATAATATTTGAAACGTGTTTTATTTTGGACTGTAATTGCAGGGGAGCTTTATGACCAAGGAATTTCTGAGCCGGTGCTTCTCCCTCTCCCCGAGCCGCTCCACAGCTGCGGGCAGAGTCACCGCGCGGGGCAAGGGAAAAACATTTTCCTTTCCGTTTTTCCCTCCCAGGGACAGTTCCTCATACAGTGCGGCGATGCTGGCAGCGCTCAGCAAAGGGCGAGCACAGGGCATGGGTGGAGATAACGAAGCTGAGCCTTGTGGTGCCCCCAAGCACATTTCTGACGGGAGAGCCGTAAAACACGGGAAGCTTTAGCAGAAAAAGCCACGGGAAGCAGAAAAACAGCGGGCTGGGACAGGGACAGGAGGCTGGGGCAGGGACAGCGGGGCAGAGACAGGGACAGCGGGCCGGGGCAGGGGCAGCGGGGCAGGGACAGGGACAGCTGGGCAGGGGCAGCCGCCCCGGCCCCG
>VWZD01000830.1:20931-56822 GCA_013396695.1 Sakesphorus luctuosus | reverse complement strand
AACGGGAGGGAATGGGGAGGGACTGGGACACAGAGAGGGAACCGGGAGGCGACAGGGAGGGGATAAGGAGGGAATGGGACACAGGGAGGGGAGCACGGGGGACACGGGTGGCGATGCGACACGGCGGGACAGGGGGCACGGGAGGGGCACTGTGCCCAGGTGGCCAACAAGGCCAGTGGCATCCTGGCTTATATCAGCAGTAGTAGTGCCAGCAAGACCAGGGTAGGGATTGCCCTGCTGTGCTGGGCACTGGTGAGGCCACATCTCGAATCCTGGGGCCAGTTTTGGGACCCTCATGACAAGAGAGACATGGAGGGGCATGAGTTATCCACAGGCAGGAGCCCGAGTTTTCCCTCGTTCTGAACATATGATTCCTCCCAGATTCAGGGATGTGAGGGTGCCCTGCAGCCCTGAGGTGCTGCTGAAGTCTGTTGTTTCACGTCTCTGCTATGCACCACCTGCAGTCAGACACAAGATCCCTGTGTGACAACATGGCCATGGACTGGGATGAGCCTTTGGAAGTGTGTTTAGACCTTCCTGAGGCTTGAAGTCATTGTGGCAGCCTTGCAGGGAAATGGCTCCTAACAGGATTCTCACTGGACAGCTTTTCACAAATTCTGTCACCAAAGGCTTCAAAAAGAAAATAATCAAGAGAGTACATACCTTGAAAAACAAAAACAAACCAAAACCAAACAAATAAAAAAAGAAATAATAAAAAACCCCAAAACAACCAGCCAACCAAAAACTTAAGAAAACACTAAGTCACTCTTCTAGTGATAAATATCTTACAGAAAGCTATTCTTGAACATCTGAAAGCCAATGCTGTTTCTCAAGTAAAACTATTCAATGCAGAAAAAAAGTTCAAATTTTGGAGTGACATTCGATTGGGGGTTAAAAAAAAGCACTCCAAGGATGAACTTTGTGCCCAGTGTCAGAGGACTGGACGTTTAGTTTGTTTGACTTCTAATCAAGGATTTGTATTCAACAGGACTTAATGTCTTGCCCTTTCCAAGAAGGGTAACAGGGAAAGAGGTAAACAAGTGAGCTGACAGCCTGTGGGGAGGCAGAAGGTCAGGGCTCAGCCAGGAATATGTCAAAGATAATAATGAATGAAACATCTATCAGCACTCTGGTCTGGAAAATAAAAACTTGCTCCTCCGGTGTGCAGGCTGCCTGCCGAGAGGGCACATGGCAGGATTTGCATATCAATCCTGTGGCTCAGCACCTCTTCCCCCATGGCAGGAAAGGGCACCGAGTTACAGTTTCCTGTTACCCCTCGTGAACCCCTGCCCTGGTTACTCATTCTAATGGAACCGTGTTAATACACCTCGTGTGACAAATTCTGGCCCATGCCAGCGTGTTCATCTGCACCTCCTGATCTGAGCCACTCCCAGACCTTCAGCCACGCTGGATTTTGTGTTAGTCACCTTATATTTTGGGAGAAGTCACAGAGGTGAAACTGGAAACACCGAAACTGAGCCCATGCAGGTTGCAGCAGGCACAGGTTCCATCCTCCATGGGCTGCCCTGTCCTAAAACCTCTGAACTGCACTGCACTGAAAGCCAGAATGTGTTTTGGGAGCTTGTTAGTGATCAGTTCACACAAATTACCTTCTCTCTGCCAGTTAGGAACCCCTAGCACTTGTTCATACTCAAAAAGCAGTTCCAGGGAGAAAACTGGAGAGTGTGCAGTCCCTGAAATATCTGCAGATCTGCCACTCTCTGTGTCCCCCCACAATTAATTCAGCTTATTTTAAATTTAGGTAGTGTTTTGAGAATCTAAATTCTGTTCCCCTGAGGTATTTCAGGATAAAGAACCAGAAGACAAAAATGGAAAAACAAAATGCAATTTGGTTTCCTAAGGCCATAGTAAAGATATTCTTCCTCCTTTTTCATTTGTTTCACATTTCATTACAGAGGATTTTCAGAGCTCAAAATTGGCTGCTACATAAACAATCAATTCAAGAGCTTCACAGTGGAGCTGTGGATGATGACAAATTTCACAGGTGTTCTGAGTTGAAAGCCCTAAATTCCAAAGATCACATAGTCAGTGTACCTGGGCAGGAGGGGCTTCCTTGTGCCCAGAGAGTGAACAGCTTTCACTTCATTCCTTCCAAAGCTGATGCAATGTTTGCCAGACTTTAGTAGAGGTTGAAAAATGCATTTACTCTTAAGCTTGTGAGGCAAAATGGAGAAAGAAAAATGATTCAGAGGATGGGATGGACGAGAGGAAAAGTCCAGTAAATGGCAGTTGTTTCTCTGTGTGGGAGGCTCGGGGTACTCAAAGTCCAGCAGCTGACGTGTTGCTGTGCTGAAGTACAAAGGGGTTTTTCTGTGCAGTCTCAGCTCTGCTTGTGTAACAATGACTCAGCTCTGCAGCCCTGGCTCACAGCCCGCACCAAAATCCTGCCTGGGAGAGCATTTTCATCCCCAAAGCAGCGCTGGAAGCAGCTCCATGTTTGTGGGTGAAAGAGAATTAGGAACTGTGGATGTTTTTTTATCTAATCAGCAGGGAACTAGAAGTTGTGTTTAGCTGCCACCACACTGAAAAGAACAGGTAGTTAAAACAACATGGTTAGTCCAGGGGAGAAAAATGTCAGTGCTTGGATTTTAGGCTTCCTGTGGTGGAGGGGGAAGCACTCTGGACATTCTCACCACCAAGAGATCCAAGCTGGATCTGAAAACAAAGTGCAGGAGGTGCCAGCCCTGGGCCAATGGATGAAGCCTGGGCAGAACAGCCTTGGCAGCGTTTGGTTTTGTTCACTGTGCCAGGGGTTCTGTTGAACATATTAACAATGATTAACAGCGTTTTAGGACTTACTTCTGTCTGTCTGTTTTTCAAGGCACTTCTTTGCTGTCCTGCTGAAAATCCTGAGCCCAGAGCCCACAAGCTCGGAGGGCTCGGAGGCAGCAGAACAAAGAGCTCCCTCCCTGCACTGCAGCTTGGCTGGGATCCAAAGCCAGGCTGGGGACCAGCACACAAGGAATTTTTAGAATAGACCTAGTTCTGAATTGTTGTTTTCACTGGCACAACATGCACACACAAGCCCGTGATTTGAGCCCAGTGGTGGGTCTATAAAATGCCCTTTGAAAGGCTCTTCTGGGTCACTCAGACCTGCAGGGACAGACGTGCCCAAGCCTGTTTACAGGCAGCACAGACCTTTCAGCTGAATCCCACGAGTCCTGCAAAGTTAAAATACTCTTTAAACAAACAGGGAGGCAGAGCAGTACCTCTCATTTTCCTCCTTTTGCTACCAATCTGTTTTTCTTAAGCTTTCAGCTCCTTAAGTTGGTAGCTTATTAAAAACTTGGTTTATTGAAGGTGTTTTTAGCATAAGGCTTTAAAAACAAAACTCAGAGAGTTGTCTTTTTTTGGTAATCTCATAATGTTACAGTCAATCTCACAGTACTTAGAATTATGACTCACTATTTTTGTAACCCTTGAACTTGGCAGCACAGGGACAGGCAGGAACATGTCACGAGTCTGTCTGTCTCGTGGGTGGAACTCAGCAAAGTCTGGCCCTTACTGCAGTGTCACAGGCTCAGGGAGAAAATATTTATCTCCCCAACTGTAAATACATAAATATAATTATGCTGTGTCAGTGAGAGAGACCTGAGGCAGGTATAAGTAATGTTATGAGATAGGAATATACATATATATAGTTTATATATATTGTTTTTCCCTGTGGCAAGAAGCCCTGGTTTTGTCTGAACAGAACAGTAACTGGACTTGCTACGCACCCTTGGCTGGCCCGACTGCTGTCCCAAGCTAAACCTTGTAACTAAAGATAAACAGATTGCTTCAGTCCACATTGCTCATGTCAAGATGATACCCCGTTGCTAGGACATTAGCCTACATAAAGAACAGCCCCAGCTCATGTTCCAGAACGTACAGATTCGTTGGAAACATTTCTCTGACCCAAGATTCTTCTCTTCTGAAAAGTAGGTTGCTTTGTACTACTGCCCAGTGACCTACTTTAGAAAGCACTTGGACGGAAATGTGTGTTCCCAACTGCAGGCCCCGGGCCCTGGCGAAGGCTGGAGCCACCTGTGCAGCCAGGCCAGGCACAAGAGACAGATTTCTGTTTTATTCAGCTTTCCATTTATTTATATACAGTTCAGAGTCAGCTGCTTGATTGTTTTTATTCACCAAGTGGAATGTTTTTAAATACATGTGCTTTGTAGCACCACAACAGTTCCCAGCCACAGGATTTAGCCATTCTTAGGGAAAAAGACAAGGGAAGGCTCCTCTGGTTTCTGGTTTATACACAAAGGGAAAATTGACAGAAATTTCTTCTTCTCCATCTACAGGGACATTAAAAAGAGAGACATGGACGCTGAGATCCTTAATACAAGTCTGATGTGCTCAGACACTGCTCAGGCTTTACATGAGCCTGTGGTTCCTCTCCAGCTCTACAGACGTGGCCTTTCACATTTATAATATTCATTCCTCGTGGTCCCCTGTGCAGACCCCACGGCATGGCCTGTGGAGCTCAGCCCCTGGAGCAGAGCCTGGGATGTCCAGCCTTGGAGCAAACACTGTCACCCTGACACCCCCAAACACAACCAGCCTGGTGGAAACACTGAGCAGAACTGGCAGCACAAAGCAAACAAGTGGAATATTGCCCGACTCTGCCTTTTGTCCTGAATTCACGTGGCCAAACAATATTTCCAAGGTTGGCTTTTGCTGTGGAGCTGCCTCTGAACTCTCCACATACCATTTTTCCCTCTTCCTGTTTCTACACAGTGAGGAATTCTTGTTAGGGTGATTTATTTCCTTTTTTACTGTAAACCAGCAGGTTCTAGAAGCCCTGTTAGGGCGAGGGAAAGCCAGAGGGGTTTGCTGTTGTTGGGGTTTTGGTGGCTGTGAGTTTTTGCCTGGGTTGGGGCGTTTTGGGGGGATCAGAGCCTGTGATCAGAGCCTGTGCTGTGCTCTGTGAGTGAGGACTCAACAAGGCCATCGGCCTCTGCTGAAGGAGCAGCCCAGACACTGCTAAAAACACAAAAAAGCCTTCTTGGATTTTGTGTATCCACCTTTAATGTGATACAAAGTGAGTTAAGAGCTGGTCTGAAAGGTCTAACGAAGCTTAATTAACCCGAGGCCCATTTCCACACCAGCTCCCAGAGGGAAGTTGCTCCATAGCCCAAGCAAAGCTTCCTGCTCTGGGGTGAGTAAACACCCCTGGGAAGGCCCAGTCAGCATCTCCTCAGGCTGGTTGTGCAGCCTCAGGGGAGAGGGCAGGGCGGTCACCCAGCTGGGCACTGCCCAGTGCCCCACACACTCTGAGATCAGGAGCTTTTCCAGCTTTGCCAGCTCTGTCCTGCTTTCCCTGTCAGCCTCCAGACAGGGCCAGCCCTGCAGCCTGGCCTGGGCTTTGCCCCAGCTCTCAGCCAGCCCGGGCACTGGTGGCCTGGGGGGCACAGAGGGATGGCACCAAGGCTCAGCCCCTCTTGGGGACACAAAAGGCTGGCACCAAGGCTCAGCCCCTTTTTGGGGGCACAGAGCACTGGTACCAAAGCTCAGCCCCTTATGGGGGGTTCAGCCCCTTTTTGGGGGCACAAAGCACTGGCACCAAGGCTCAGCCCCTTTTGGGGGGGTTCAGCCCCTGTTGGGGGGCACAAAGCACTGGCACCAAGGCTCAGCCCCCTTTTTGGGGGCACAAAGCACCTGTACCAAAGCTCAGCCTCCTCTAGTCTGTGCCAGGCCCTTCCCTCCAGGCTGCCAGGAGTCAGGCAGGGCACTGACACAGGGACCCCTGAAGAAAATGGATTTTATCCCTTCTCCATAAAATCATAACGGTCTTTACTGATTTTTAATCAGACCTATACTAACTTTTTTATATTAATTTTGATTTTAGCTTGTAGCTGAGTTGGTCAGTTCTCTTAACCATGCAGAGCTTTAGACAAAGAGGAATTTAACCCTGTAAGATGAACTTTTAAGAAATAAACCCAAACCTTGTTTAGATTAGAAGCTAAGCTGTAAGAATTAGAAAACCTATCTAGGTTAAGAGCCTGAAGCTTGAACATTATTTAGTTAAAAAGAAATATAGAGCTGCAGAGGTAAGAGCAGGCCATTAGATCTGCTAAAAATCACCCAAAATATCCTGCTTGACTTTGGGGAGGNTATAAACCTGGAAACACAAAAGTCTTGTTGAGTATGTCTTTGGTGGGGTTACCCCCCATGTTCCCAGTGCTGAATAAAAGAAAGGATTTTGTTCTATTGGATTTGATTGTGTCTTAATTCAGGATAGGGAAGGCCCCCTGTCCGCGGTCCCCTCAGGGTCCCCCCCGAAATCTGCCCCGACAGGCGGCGCCCCCTTAGCAACAGCGTGACGTCACCGTGCACCAATCAGCGCCGAGCGGCGCCGAACCTTCCAGAGCCTTCCCGGAACGGCCGCCACCGCCCCTCGCTAACTGCCCCCGCGCCAGCCAATCAGCGCCCGCGCTGCGTCAGGCCCCACCAATCACTGACGGACTTCCCTGTCGCCACATCCCCGCCCCATCGCGGCGCCGGAGGAAAAGAGAATTCCAGATTCATCCGCGCCCTCAGAAATGTATAGATTTTTAAGGGTCTAGGCCCCCTCTCTGAAACTCCAGGAGTCCTTTTTGCCTGAAGGGCGACTAGAGCCGGAAAAAGGCGAGTAATTGCCGCAGCGGTGGTGTTTTCCTTGGGACTACTTTGGGAGGCGGAGGGACACGTTCGTTTCTGTGGGAGGGGCCTGTGCAGACAGAGTCCCCATAAATAGGGGCGGTTGTGCGTCACTCAGTAGAGCTGAGACTCGGCGGAACAGACGCAGGAGGAGTGCGGAGACAGTGAGGGCACAGATACAGCGAGAATACAGCGCGGCGAGACGTGAGTGCGGCGGGGCAGGGACGGGCGGCCGTTTGGGGTACAGGGAACCGGGCAGGGCCACAGCGAACGGGGCAGGGTGGCCGTGCTGGGCCACAGCGAACGGGACAGAGGGGCCGTGCTGGGCACAGCGAACCGGGTAGGGGCACAGCGAACCGGGCGGAGTGGGGTCCTTGGCGCAGGTTCGCACGGTGCTCTGAGCCGCGTCCGTGAGGGCTGAGGGCCGGGGGGGGAGGGAGCGGAGCTACCGCCGCGAGGGAGGGCGGTACCGCCGTGGGGCTGGCGGAGGCTGGGCCGGCCCACCCGCTGTGTGAGTCACGGTGGGGCGGGCCCGGGGGGAACTGCGGGGCCTGGGGCCGCCGCTGCCGCCGTGCTGCCTTGAGAGGGGTCATGTAAGGCGGGTCCGAGGGCTCCGGTGCCGCCCTGCGGGGCAGGGAGCCAGTCTGGGATCCCGCTGCCACAGTGCTGCCCTGCAGGGCTGAAGGGGCGCTCTGGGGAGAGGCGCTGTAAGGAATCTGTTACAAGAACACGGAAGTGTGCCTCAAAAATAGGGTTATTTAGTCGGGTAGGAGGATGGGTGTGGAAAGTATGAACTAAAGAAATAAAAATTCTAATTGGTGTTTATATCGTGTGAAATAGCAACAGTAATCCTTTTACTTAGGATTTACTAAAGGCTTTGCTTAAGCAGCTGTAGCTAAAACACTTGTATGTTTTGCAGGTCAACATGCAGATCTTTGTGAAGACCCTGACTGGCAAGACCATCACCCTTGAGGTCGAGCCCAGTGACACCATTGAGAATGTGAAGGCCAAGATCCAGGACAAGGAGGGCATTCCCCCCGATCAGCAGAGGCTGATCTTTGCTGGCAAGCAGCTGGAAGATGGGCGCACCCTGTCCGACTACAACATCCAGAAGGAATCCACCCTCCATCTTGTCCTGCGCCTCAGGGGTGGGATGCAGATCTTTGTCAAGACCCTGACTGGCAAGACCATCACCCTTGAGGTCGAGCCCAGTGACACCATTGAGAACGTCAAGGCCAAGATCCAGGACAAGGAGGGCATTCCCCCCGATCAGCAGAGGCTGATCTTTGCTGGCAAGCAGCTGGAAGATGGGCGCACCCTGTCCGACTACAACATCCAGAAGGAATCCACCCTCCATCTTGTCCTGCGTCTGAGAGGTGGGATGCAGATCTTTGTGAAGACCCTGACTGGCAAGACCATCACCCTTGAGGTTGAGCCAAGTGACACCATTGAGAATGTGAAGGCCAAGATCCAGGACAAGGAGGGCATTCCCCCCGATCAGCAGAGGCTGATCTTTGCTGGCAAGCAGCTGGAAGATGGACGCACCTTGTCCGACTACAACATCCAGAAGGAATCCACCCTCCATCTTGTCCTGCGTCTGAGAGGTGGGATGCAGATCTTTGTGAAGACCCTGACTGGCAAGACCATCACCCTTGAGGTTGAGCCCAGTGACACCATTGAGAATGTGAAGGCCAAGATCCAGGACAAGGAGGGCATTCCCCCAGATCAGCAGAGGCTGATCTTTGCTGGCAAGCAGCTGGAAGATGGACGCACCTTGTCCGACTACAACATCCAGAAGGAATCCACCCTCCACCTTGTGCTGCGCCTCAGGGGGGGCTGTTAAATGATTGTGCATCTTGCTTGACAACAGGATTGCCAGTGGCACTTGTGTTTGCACTGTAGTTCTCTAATGTCTTAAGTTAATGCAACGTTAATGCAAGCTTGAGTAACTGCTGAACAACTGTCTGATGAAATGCTAATAAAGTTTTCTGTTGCACATTACAACCTGTAGTCTGTCTCACTTCAAGCAAGTAAAACTGGTGTGTTAAATGCTTTGCCTTCCTTCCATGGCAGTTTAAGCCTCTGCATGTATAATGAGGACCAACCTTGTGGTTAAAATGGATCTGGATTAAAATTGAATTTAAGTGCTAATAATACTATGTTGTTTTTCTTCTTAGAGGTTAATGGCCCAGTGGCCCTCTGTTTCTAGTTGGGGTAAGGTCTTCAAAGACTCCAGAAAGCTACAGAGTGAATACAGGCGTGTGATGGTCATTGCAGGGGTGTGGGTTTTGCTGCAAGTTTTAAACTTCAGTGTGTGTAAGTTGGCTCGGGTAGTCCTGAGCAGTCAGTGGGACGAGTTCCAGTGCCCAACACAGCCTGGAAGTGGCTGGAGCTTCACTGTGTGCTCTGTGAGTGGCTGTTGTTTGAGTGGAAAAAGTGCCCTTGGCAGTGACAGCCTGTTCCAAGGGAACTTCACCCAGGTGGGTGTGGGGCATGGTCTGGGAGAGGGACTGGTGGCACTGGGGAGGAGGGAGGGTGCCCTTCCCTGGCTCTGGTGAAACTTGTTTCCGAGTATAAATGGAAATACATGACTGAGCAATGCCTGATTTAAGCAAGAGCTTTAACACCATCATTTAGTGCTGAAAGTGAGTGAGTTCCATTAAAGTTTGGGTTGTCTCATTTTGAGTTGAAGGGGAGGTGGTTTGTTCTGGGGTGCTCAGTTAAGGAAACTCAACCAGACAGGTGGGGTGGGACTGGTTCTGTTCAGCTATAGTGGTTCATCTAAAATGTGGGTGTAATCATTTGTGTGCCCTTCTGCAGAAACCCAGGTGAGAAGGAGGGTTCCCATCGGTGTCTTTGCCTGTTGAATTTTGACAGCTGCTTATCTTGTAATGGGAGGCTTGGCCCCCTCTGCTGAGTGCACAGTGGATTCTGTGCTCCTGCACTCCACTGTTTCCTGATTATGCACTGTCTTGGTCAACCTTTTTTTTTTTTAAGTCCACTGCAGTGCTGGTGTGGAAGTTTGTGTAACTTCACTGAGTGTCTGTGGTAAGTGTTGTACTTAACACAGGCCAAGAAGTTGCTGCTGTCATAGAAAGCTGCACGTTGTAACAAGTTCATGTGAGTTTCATGGTTATAGCCTGATCAGGATTTTGTGGTTTTTGGGAGCGAGGCTTCCCTGTCAGCTGCAGTAGCTGTGCTAGCAGGAATGTAAAGTTCTATCAACACTTGGGTAAGAAACACTTCCCTTAGTTTAAGTTTTCCTGCAATTGCTTCTTTTTCCTCTCATTTTATGCTTTGTGCAACTGAGCTACCTGGGCAAGTTGCCCAGAGGCGCCTTCTTGTGAGATACTGAAAAGCCATGGACAAGAACCACGAAAGTTGTTTTGGGCAACCAGCTCGGGGGGGCCCTGGGTGGAAAGGGCTGGGTAAGGTGACCTCCAGATGTCCCTCCCAGCACCAACTGCTCCCTGAGCCTTTCCAACAGGGTGTCCGCAGCCCTGCTCGCTGTTACACGGTCCCTGAGCAGTTCAGAGTCCAGAGGAGGTTCAGCATTGAGTAAATGTGCAGTCCCTGTCCTTTCCTGCTGCCGATCTGCTCCATGGTGAGCTGGCTGCTGTGTGTTCTGGGGCTCACAAAGGCCCTTCCTCAAGCCCACCTGAAAAGGCAGCTGTGCTGTCTGTAACAGCTGCAGACACTGCTCAGCTTTCCCCAGCCCTGGGGGAACATCAGCTCGGGTGAGGCTCGTGCTGGGACTCGCTGAACTCTGCATTTGGCTCCCAGGGAGGGGGCACAGCGCCCCCGGGCTCCCCAGGGAGGGGCACAGCATCCCTGAGAACCAGAGGGGGAGCAGGGCAGTGCCCAGGGGCTGTGGTGCCCTGATGAGATGTGGAGCTGGGCTCGGGGTGGATCCCGGGAGGACACAGAGACACCAGTGTGGAATTCTGTATCCCTCAGGATCTGTGGCACCGAGGCTGCTGAGGCCCAGCTGAGGGAGGGATAACATCCGTGGGCAGGAAGAGATGACTCCAGGGTTTTCTTCGTTAATAAGAAAAAAATCCTTAAAAATTCATCCTAAATTATGTGAATTAGGGAATTTTATAGAAGTTACAAGGAAATGTGATTATGAATTTGCAAAACGTGCGTTGTCTACACCTTTTCTCTCTCCTCTTTGGCCGTTTTCCATGAAGGTGTTCCCACAGCAGCACAGCTCGGGTTTCCTCGGTGGCCACCGGGTGTCTCTGCTCCTCCACACACGGGCTCTTCTCTGCCCAGCGCTGCAGTTCCTCTGTCGCTGCTGTTTGATTGTCAGCAGAGCATTCCTCCAGGCTGTGATCCTACAGAAAGGGATACATCAAGGAGAAGGAAACTTCCATTTTAGGAATAAGAGAGCTGGAATGTTCCTTGAAAGGCCTGAGAAGTGTATATAGGTTGGAGCCTTTAGATGTTTTGAAGTAGGACTGGCAGTTCCAGAAATAACTGTCATGGAGATGAATTGATTCCCTGGGATATCAGACAAGTTCTGACAAGGGATTATGTTGAAGAGTATTTATATTTTAGATTGGGCACTGGCTGGTGTCTCTAGAGGTACAGGATTCCATCTGGGTAACTAACAAACCAAGTTGCTAAAGTTCATCTTGTCAGTGTGGGTTTTATGTAATAATTGTATGGAAAAACCAGCCAGGCCTTGCAAAAACATTGATATTTTCCCAAGTTGGAAAGAAACAATCATTTCTTAACCATGTGTCTTTTGCCTGTTGTACTTAAGGGAATTTTAGTGCTCCACCCTTGCATGTTGCTGTTACAGGGAACCCTCTCCAGAAGGGGGTTTGGAGCTGCTAAACCCTCGAGTGGCCCCAGATGGTTCCTGGAACAACTTACAGACACATGTGAGTGACTTTGAGCTTCTATTTACAGCGTACAGAAAATATGATATTAATCATAAGACTACCATGCTTTTCAGTATTTGGGACAAATTGGCAACTCAGGTGAACAGAGGATTTATATTTTATGAAAGGTGCTTGTTTCCATGGAACACCATCTTCCTCTGGCTTCCTTTTCCCTTCTGTTTCAGCAGGTTCCAGTCATTGCTTTTCCTGCCATGAATTATTGTGCTTCCTCATACATAACCTATAATTGTAATTATGAATAGAGTTGATAATATTAAAATAGTGAATTAACTTAAAATTTCACTTAGTACTCAGGAGTTTGACTTCCCTCTTCCCAGGTCGAAGGTTTCCACAGAACACGACTCTCCTGTCAGGAGCCATCAGACACATTCCATCAGTAAAATAAGTACTGAGCAATTGGGAGATTTCTTCTTCCTCCCACACATAAAAGCCTCAAAAGGCAGGAGGATCACATGCTGACTTTTAACAAAATGCAGGCTGGCAGACAGGTGAAATTAAATTGCTGCTTTTATTCTCCCTGTGTGCTGCTCTGGGCAGCTTCCTCCCGAATCCTCACACTCTCAGGAGTGTAAATCTTGGTGGCTGGTGCTTGTTGAGCATCAGCACCAGCTCAGCAGTGACACAACCCCATCCCTGACCTCGGGTGCTGTCACTGCCAAGGGCACATCTGAGCAGAGTTTGTGATTTCTTTCTGCTTCACTTCTCTCTTCTGTGAAATGGAAGTGTGTTTCCTCTGAGCACGTGTGTGTGCCCACACCAGTGTGTGTGTGCGCCCGTGCCAGTGTGTGTGCCCCTACCAGTGTTTGTGTCTGTGTGTGCCCACACCAGTGTGTGTGTGTGCTTGTTCCAGTGTGTGTGCCCATACCAGTGTTTTTGGGGGTGTGTGCCCCTGCCAGTGTGTGTGCCCCTACCAGTGTTCCTGAGCTCCCCAGCAGCTCCGTGGCTCTGCCTGGCTGTGGTGACCTCTCAGCTGGCAGGGAGTCCTTTCCCAGCAAGCTGCACATTCTCCTTGCTCCGTGTAAACTATTAAAACCAGATGTGCAGAGAGAACTCTGCTATGATGCACTTTTGTGGGCTGATTTCATTCCTTGGCCGGAATGGTGGGTGTCTCCAATGAAAGCTGAGGGAGAAGCCCAGGAGGATTTAAATCCATTAGTCTGAGCTAAACTCCTGGGCCAGAATCTCTGTTGATATCACAGTAAATTAGATGTAACACAACTAAAGCAAACTGAGCTAAATCAGCGCAAGGCTGGAACGAGAAAGGGATAAGAGAGATGAGATCTAGTCTTGCATTTATCTGTTTGTTCTTTATAGGCTACTCTGTGGGTCTTAATGAGTCATTAAGAAAGCATCATGGAAAGAAAAAGCAGCTTTGCGTTGTTCCTGGACAAGCTTCATTTTGAAACACAGGAATCTGAGAATTAAGCTTGTAATCTCATGCAAAACCGTGAGGAGGAAAAGGCACCCTGCCATTTAATGGGTGTATTTATGGGAAGGTCTCTCAGCCTGCATCTGACTCAAAGTCAGAGCCATCTGGGAATGTTTCTGTGGGTGACAACCACATTCCAGGAAGCGCCACAGCATCCTGCAGCCCCGAGGGGTGGGGATTGCTTTGGGCTCTCATTTGGCTCATGGCAGGTTTGGAAGAAGAAAACCACCACCAGAGTTTGGTGTCTCATGATGGGACAACTCTTCTCAGTGCTTTAGGACCAATGGTTAACTTAACCTTTGGGGTTTCCCCTGGAACATGTCCCTGCTGTCAAGGCATGGATTAGAAGAGCTCTTGTCCATTTTGTTAGTTAATAACCGTAAGATTCTCTAGTTGATCTCTAGACCACATGAGTGGCTTTGTAAAGCACCAGGAGCAGAGGAGAGAGCCTTTGCAGCAGCACCCTCTGGGAAGGCTGCTGAGGCACTGGGGGCTGGGTGCCACCCCTTGCTGGTGCTCTGGGAAATGATCTTGCTGCCTCCTCCGGGCTGTTTGGGGAGGGACAGAAAGGACTGTAACAGTGGTGTGGGTTGATGCCCTCTGTCTGCCAGGAGTCCTGTTGGGTGGGTGGGAAGTGAGGCAGTTTTGGGGGGTGTGTGTGGTCCTAAGAACAGTCAGCTGAAGGGGTGGCCACTCCGTGCTCCCAGGAGAAGCCTCTCCAAGGTTTGGCACTCCTTTGGAGACCCAGCCCTTTGAGAAATGGGCACTGGAGGCAATGGAAGTAACCAGTGGCCTGAGTGTTTCTGCACTGGGGCTGCTTTGTGCAGCTCCCTGTGCTCGTGATGAGCTGCTGACTCTGTAGGGTCACTTCGTTTCCTCGCGAGGTTATGTGAGGAGATCTGGCTGCCCACAGGAACAGTTGGGCTCAGCTGTTTCCAAGCACTTTTCCTTGTCCTGGGGCTGACTGAGGCAGCCTGTGACCAGCCTCACCAGTGAACCACAGGCTCTGGCACTGCCAGGGGCAAACCCCCTGAGCTTGGAGGGGGCTGTGGTTGGAAGCCACGGGGCGTTGGCTCTGTGTGTGCAGGCAGGGGTTAAGCATTCTGAATTTGCAATAGCCAGCCGGCTTTCCCATATAAGAGCACTGCACTCATTGGCTCTCTCTTTTACTGAGAAATCTATCTAGTCATTTCCTGTGCAAACCCTCCTTCACTCTGCAAAAAGCTATACAGTTGAGTAAATGACAGGAATCTGTGGTTGCTCCTTGGATTCTCTCATGGACCTCCACCAACCAGGAGTTTAACCTTGTGCCTTTACCAGCCTGCTAATATGAACATGGTCTCCTCTGCAGAAGAGGAGGACTCTCACCCATGGATGTAAATAATTTTGGATCTGCTTTCATGCTTATCAACACTTGTTGGTGTTGGACTTGGCTTCTACTGAGAGATTATTTACCCTGTGAAGGCTCCGTTGGGACTCCTTGTCAGATCTGCTCTTGGGTGGAGCTCACAGCAGCCTGGGGTAAGTGCTGTGCTCTCCCTGCTCTGACACAGGGCTTGGGGCTGCACCTCCAAACAGCTTGGTAAGGACTCAGAAAGAAAGAACTCAGCTGGGGAGTGGAGAAGTGGAAGTTGAGCTGGCAGGCAGAGAGTGTTCCCTGTGTTTCCCAGGGATGCACAGAGAGGGTGGAAACATCAGAGGGTCCTTTTTATGGGGCCGTTTTGCTCTTGCTTTTAAACCAGACAGTCTGTCTGTGCAAGACTCACAATAAATAATCTCTTGAGTGCTGTGGAGAGATGGAAACTGCAGCTGAGAAGTGATTTGGGGGAAGACAGAAAAGCAGAAGCAAACTATTATGGAAGTACCAATAGCCCTCTAAAGGATCAACAAATGTACCAGTAAGTGTTTTGGGGAAGGAAGGAAGTCTGAAACTGCATTCTGGGCTGTTTGTCTGTGTGTGCAGAGGAATGTGTGTCATCAGAGTGCAGACTAAACCGAATGTCTGGATTATCAGAGCGGTTTGTCTTGAAATCAGCCCTTGGATTTCTTGCTGTGAGCTGCATAAAGATGCTTTGAGGCTGTTTTCTGCCTAAGAACTGTGTTTTTTCAGCCCCTAATCTAAGGCAAATTGCTTATGCTGTGTCCATTTACCTCTTTGCTGGTACAGGCGATGGGGTCTGGCTGTAGTCCCAGCAAGGGAGATTTCTCCTCAGAGCAAACCTGTTAACCATTTGGAGGGAGTGCACAGGAATGAGCCAGAGTTATTAACAAAGGCTCTGCTGCAGGTGGGTGTCTGTGGGTGTTCAGTTGCTGCCTCCCAAACTGTCACTGTCCCAAACTGAGTCACGGGGGTTTCAGAGGGTGCACTCTGGGTGTGGTCTGAGAGGTATCCACATGTGTGAGGAGATGTTTTAGAAGAGCTACAAAGGAGCTCAGGGTGTATTAGATGAGAGAGGAGGGTGGCTGGGTGCTCTGCCGGGACTGATGCTCTCTGTGCAGCGGGTTTGGGGCCAGCTGGGCTCTGTGCAGGCTGCCAGGGCTGGGGTGTCCCCAGGGCAGGGTCTGCCTGTGCCCTGGAGCTGCCAGTTCAGAGCCTGTGCTCTCATGGAGAGCCAACTGCTCCAAATACTGGGGAGTTCCCACTCATTTTGCCCCAGGATGAAATGGCAGAATGTGTGAGGGGAACACAATTTGTGCACGTGTTCCCCCTGTATAAATAGTGTAATGCTTCCCAACAGGGAATGTGAACAAACTTACCTGTGTTCTAAAGAAGGCCTACAGTGAATCTTGTCTGTTTGGCCACTCGGTGACCAGCCTGTGTTGGTTGCACTGAGACAAGAGCAATGACTGTAGTCTCCTAAAGGGCCACTTTCCTTGCCTTTTATGTAAGGAGCCTGTGCTGCTGCCAGCAGGTGAGGTCATCTCACAAAGGGGGTTCAGATTGCTGCAGACAAGCTGGTGTGTTCCGTGAACTTTTCCTCCAGTGGAACCCTGTTTAAGACCCTGATCCTTTATTCAAATACTCCTGCTGTGCAGAGTTTTATGGAATCTCCCTCTCAAGGGACCTGTAGTCGACTGCAGAACTCTGGACCTGGGAACAGGTTTCCCTCTGTGTCCCACCAAATGCCTTCTGGGCTTGTGATCAAACCGTGTCAACCCTCCCCGTCCCCTGCAGGTTTAGTCCCCTGGCAGGGAACAGATTTGGTGACCTGCAAGACCATCTCTCCTCGAAATGGACAACTTCACCAACGGGCAGCCGGGCCCAGGGCAGAGGAACAGGCTGATGGGGCTGCTGGAAACCGATGACAGTGTCCAGGAAGACAAACCCCCGCCTCGGAAAAAGGAGGAGAGGTCGGGACCTGGAAAGAAAGGAGAGCCACGACCCTTGGAGACACCTTATCAGAAGGAGAGCAGTGACTTCTCTCCCAAAGTCAAGATTAATCTGAACTATCGGCCAGGACTCGTCAGCAAGTGAGTGACTGTTGGGTGTTCAGGGGGTGATCAGGTGATCCACACTGAGCCCTGCTCAGGGGGCCCAGGGACCTGCCCAGCTCTAAACCAAAAGGGGTGATGTGGGAGTATCACAGGCATCTGGGGGGAATGTAATAGCAAGCAGAAAGGGGATGGATTAGGCTGCTCCTTCTGCAGCTGGAAGGTGCCCACATGTGTTTTGGGTAGATCTGAGCTAACAAGCCCCGTTGGCTGTCAGAGCAGCTCTGCATGGAGCTCTGTCCAGCTGAGCTGGTCTTGCCAGGGAGGGATGGAAACCAGCTCACAGAGTGCTCCCACCATGTGATGGGCCTGCCTCTGGTCCTGCAGCTATCTTGGGCTTCTCTTTGTGCTCTGGATGAGTTCCAAGGTTGCACATCAGACTGGATCTGGGAAAAGCTCCAACTGATGGAAAGAGCAGCCACTTAAGAGAATTCTGGGAAATAACTGTCTCTATTTTTCCCTTGACTCAAAAATAAAATACTTGGGTTTTTTTCCTGACAAACTTTCCTCCCTCCCTCCTTTCCTACACTGTCCCACCAGGGCTCATGGCACACTGTTGTCTCTGCTGTGCAGAACTCCCTAACCCTTTGCACTTCTCCTGCAGCCAAAAGGACCCCAATCGCTTTGACAGGGACCGGCTCTTCAGCGCCGTCACAAGGGGCGCCCCCGAGGCACTGGATGGTTTACTGGAGTACTTAAGGAGGAACTCCAAATTTCTCACCAATTCTGAATACACAGGTAGATTCCTGCTCAGTGTTCCACGAACGGGGTTAGCAGAGGCAGAAAACACAGGAATCTGGTTATTGGCTTTCTCCAGCCCCCTGTCCATTCTTTCATTTTCCTAATATCCACCTGAGGATGGAAAGTGCCATTAATTAAATATATCCTAAGGGTTTTGCCTCTACTGCAGACTAAAAATACTGATTAAAACTTTTAAAATAATGATTGTATTTGGTCCTGCAGAGGATTTCTGAATCCGGTAGTAAAGCTGTGTGCAAAGTACACACAACCCATTCAAGACTCTCTTTCTACCAGATGCAAAGACTGGGAAGACCTGCTTAATGAAAGCCCTGTTGAACTTAAAGAATGGAAGGAATGACACAATCCCACTTTTGCTAGAAATAGACCAAAAGACACAGAATCCCAGGCCTCTTGTCAACGTGTCCTGCTCTGACTGCTACTACAGAGGTGAGGTTTCTGCTCTGGTGCTGTGGCAGAGCAGCTTCCCCTTGGACAGGTGGGATGTGCAGGCACAGGGGAAAGGGTGGACACTGGAGCTTATTCAGCACTGCAGACCTTGAGTTATGGCACAGTGACAGCTCCTCACCTTTTATTTCTGGTGCTGTTGCTGCATCTTCTTCAGCCTTGAATTATATCCTGCTGCCAACTTTGTTCTTGGTCTGTAAAACAGAAATAGTACCTGTTTAATTACCCAAGAAATGAGAGGGTTTGCTTGGGAAAGCACAAAAAGCACTTCTAAAAAGGAGAAAGAAATGGTATATATTACTAAATGAGTTCTGCTGTTTGGGTTGTGCACTCAGTATCTGACATGCAGCACAGTCAGGCATGTGTATGGGTTGTCTTAGTCCTCTCAGGGCTGCTTGGGATCTCAGGGCCAAGCAGGGGAAATGCCTGGTCTTGTGTTGAATTTCAGGTGGTTTTGAGTCTTGTCTTCTGCTTCAGAGTCCAAGGAGTGCTGTTGAAAGTCCAGAGCTGCCCCCAGCCCTGCCCAGCACTGGGGCTGCAGTTGCAGGACACGCAGCCTTTGCTCAAGGCCTGGCCTGTCCCCCCTGAGGGGCACTGAGTGCCAGGTTTGCTGTTTCCTCAGGGCAGACAGCTCTGCACATTGCCATAGAGAAAAGGAGCCTCCCTTTGGTGAGGCTGCTGGTGGAGAATGGAGCTGATGTCCATGCCAGAGCCCACGGGGAATTCTTCAGGAAGAAAAAAGAAGGAGTTTACTTTTATTTTGGTGAGTCAATGTGGAACATGTTCCTTCCCTTTTTTAATTGCCACGCTGTGTGCAATGCCAGGAGTTCTGGTTGGGTTTGCCCCTCTGTGCATGGGTTGCCATCTCACTGTCCTGTAACAAGCTCTTGGCTGTTTTGGATGCCAGAACCCTTTCACATCCCATTCAGTGAGCATTTGCCATCATCTTTGGTTTTATTTATCTAATTCCATCTGAGGGACTTCAGACAGAGACAAATTCTTGGTTAGTTTAGCCAAATTGGAGGTCTGGGAGAGTGTTTCAGCTGCCTCCAGAAGTAAAGAGTAATTGTTTTCTGCAACCACTTTCTGAATCTAGAGACACTGAGAAAGAACTTGTTCTGTGTGATAAAATTGCTTCCCCCTGTCCCCCCTGCCCTTTAATGCTTTTTCACCCCTTTCTGCTTCCCCTCCAAATAATGTGTCCTGATCTCTTCAGGTGAACTTCCCCTCTCCTTGGCTGCTTGTACCAACCAGCTGGATGTGGTGGACTATCTCCTAAACAATCCCCACCAGAAAGCCAGGCTGCAGGAGCAGGACACCCAGGGCAACACGGTCCTCCACGCCCTGGTGATGATTGCAGACGACACCGAGGAGAACACCAAGTTTGTGAGCACAACATATGTTGAGATCCTGAAGGCAGGTGTGAAGCTCGACCCAACGTGTAAGCTGGAGGAGATAGTGAATTATGATGGATTGAATCCTCTGCAGCTCGCTGCCAAGACGGGCAAAGTGGAGGTAAAGGCAACCAGGGGAATCCCTGGGGTTGGTGAGGGAGCAGGGAGTGTAATGTGCACCCTCAGGGCAGCACTGAGGCTGGAGGCAGCAGCATCTGGCACCCAGCCCGTGGCAGTGCTGCTGGCAGGGGCCAAGCAGGCCACCTCCAAGCCACTCAGTCAAATGTCCTGCAGAGCCTCAGCTGGCTGCTGCTGCTCCCTGTGCCAGCCAGGACAGCTGAACTGGCCTGAACTCCTGAAGAGCCCTCACAAGGTGTAGTTCATTGCCCGCTTTTAGCCAGATCTTGGTGTTTGACACCTCCGGGTGTGTTGGGCACAAATCCAGGTGTGCTGCAGGGGAAGGTGGTTTGGGTGCAGTTCTGTCCTTCTGCCTTTCATCACATGCACTTTCCTCAGTGCCCTGGTTTCTCCTCAGATCTTCAGGCACATCATCCAGAGGGAGATCAAGGACCCCGTGTACCGGCACCTGTCGCGCAAGTTCACCGAGTGGACCTACGGCCCCATCCACGTGTCCCTCTACGACCTGTCCTCCCTGGACAGCTTCGAGGAGAACTCTGTGCTGGAGATCCTGGCCTACAGCAGTGACACCCCGGTGAGGGCTCCCTGGGGGTCGGGCAGCAGCACCTTCTGCTGCACCTCAACAGTGTGTGACTCTGCACTGATGTCAGGGGGGTGGCTCAGATGAGAACTTTTCTGAAATGCATAATGGGAATGTTTGCAGATTTTGTTGTTTTAGGCCTGTTGGGCACGCTCCTGTTCATTCAGGAGAAATTTGTGATCCTTTGGTTGTCTAATCCTGCTGTGTCCAAATACTCTGATGAAGCCAAGCAGAAGGAACTTCTTATGGGATGGTGGTTTTCTTTCCTACTCAAATGCCTGACTGAATAAACCCTTAGTTATTCCCCAGCTGGAGCCACTGAGCTCCAGCACTGAAAAGGACAATCCTCTGCTGAGTCTTCACTCCTATTGACACACAGGTACATTTTTGTTGTTTGTTTTTCCATAGAATCGGTACAAGATGGTGGTTTTGGAGCCACTGAACAAACTGCTCCAGCAAAAATGGGAAACATTTGCTTCCAAGAGATTCTACTTCAGTTTTGCCTCATACTTGTCATTCATGATCATCTTTACAGCCATTGCATATTACCAGCCCTTACGGGTAAAGGTAGGTCCTTTTTATCTGAGAAGGCCTGGCTGGATGGGGCAGAGGCCAAAAGGCTGTGGGTGGTCACCACCACTGCCCCTGCCTGCCTTCACTGCTTTGGGGGGCTTTGTTTTTATCTTGCAGCCTTCATTTCCAGTGGAGTTCACAGCTGGAGGCTTCCTGTGGGTGTCTGGACTGATCATTATCTTGTTAGGAGGCATTTACCTGATCTTTGCCCAGGTGAGGAAACAAAGGAAACTCTCACTGACATGGAGGCAGCAGATTCAGTTTTCCTGACAGCAGGATGTGCAGGAGGGAATCCTGCTCTGGGACACACAGTGTCAGTGTGAACTAGCAGTGAGAGGGTGGCACAGGCCAGGTTGCTGGGCAAGAGGAATCAGAGGTTCACAACAGCAAATAATTCTGGAAGACTTCTACGATTTATGGTATTAAAATGCATCCCTGGCATTTAATGCAGTCTATTAATAAAGACACTGGGCTGAGCCATGATTCAACCCTTGTTTATCCTTGCCCTTTATAAATAAGGCCTCTTTTCATCTTGGAAGGATGACTAACTGCAAATTGGGATCTTGAAGATGAAAAGTGAGAAGAGGAGCTTATGGAGTAAAGCTTTCCCTGAGCAACAGGCTGTGCTGGGCAGGGCTCCCTCTCCAGCATGCCCTGGGCTGAATGGCTGCCATGGCTCTCTCTCCCCCAGAGTCTGTACCTGAGGAGGAGGCGCCAGTCCCTGAAGACCATGTGCTCTGACAGCTGCATCGAGATCCTCATGTACGTCCCGGGAGGGGGTTGGCACAGGGACAGCTGGGGGGAAATCAGTTCCCTGCTCTGTGTCTGACTTGCCCTAACGCTCCTAGAGATTGATCCTCTGCCACTGTCTCTTCCCATCCCTGCTCACTTCTACCTCCTACCCCTTGTCCTAACCCTTCCTTGTGATGGACTTTCCTGGGCATGGTCTGCCTGTGGAGGTCAGTCCCTCAATTATTCCCCAGTAAGAAAATTATTTATTAGTAAAAGAGCTCAAGTTGTCAATCACAGTCAGTGTGGCTCTGAATTGGTTCCAAAGAAAAGCACTTCCAGGTTTGCTGAGGAGGAATGTGCATGATGCAGGTGTGTGCTGGATGTGGGCATGTGCTCTAAGTGTGACCTTTTTTTCCCATTAAATATCAGTAATGTGAGTTGCATTAAGCAGTTCAGAGTTGGCACACTGTGAGATTCCCCAGTTCATAACAAAACTGCAACAACCTGTAGGTCTGGAACTAGAAGATTCCTAAAGTCCATTCCAATCCAAACCATTCTATGCTTGTAGATAAACTCTGTCTGATTCTCTGCCATTTGTCTGCTCCTTGTAGCCTCCTAAATTTGCTTTTCATTGTAAAACAGAACAGACCTGCAATGGGCCTCTTTGCTGAGGTGAGTCACTGTGTCCTTCTGGTCCTCCCCAGCTTCATCCAGGCGTTCTCCCTGCTGCTCTCAGCAGTCCTGTACGGTGCCAGCTCCGAGAACTACGTGGCAGTGATGGTGTTCTCGCTGCTCCTGGGCTGGGTCAACACCCTCTACTACACCCGGGGCTTCCAGCGCACGGGGATCTACAGCGTCATGATACAGAAGGTCAGCACCTGGGGGAACCTCTGCATGGAAAGCTTGGGGGTGGGAGGAACCAACAGAAGTCCTGTGATTGCTTTCCTTCCCTCAGCACCATGAAAACCATAAATGGAATTGAAGTCCTGCCTATGGAAGTTCAGACACTGCAGGAGGTTAGATCAGTGTTTTCAAGCACAGTTGCAGCAAACCACTGGTGTGCCCTCACTGAACAGAGCAGGTGACAGCAGCTGGCACCTGTTTGTCACAAACCAGCCCAAAACTAGCAGTGAAAACCAGTGTGAGTTCTCTGGAACTGTTGGGCTTGGCCTGGGAGGTGTTTCCAGGTTTATAAAGGAGTCAGGGGCTGGAAAGACAAAGCAGAGGTGGAATGAGGTGCCAGGGAAGGATTCTGATCTCTGCTTGTGCAAACCCAATGGAGATGGAAAACAGAGGGATGTGTGTGTTGAAACAATTGGAAACAGCCATACTGGGGAACTGACAGGACATTTATTTGCTTCAAAGAGCCTATTTGTACAAACATAATGATAAATAAGTTCATGTAGTACTGTCAGATTAAGCCATCAGTGTTGTTACTTAACTGAGGAATTTATTTAACATGTACATTTAACATGTATTAGTAGTTTCTTAGACTGGACATAAGCATTTTCCACTGTGCTTTCAGTGTTGTTCCTTGGGGTTGGTCATGCTGTGTGACAACAGGGGCTCATCCTTGTGATTTCGTGCAAGATAAAGGACTGCTCTTCCTCCTGCTTTGTGTTTCAGACCATCATGAGGGACCTGCTGCGTTTCCTCTTGGTTTATATGATCTTCCTCTTTGGCTTTGCTGCAGGTGAGCCCTCACTCACCCAGGGTTGTGTTGCAGGCTGGGCCGCAGGGTCTGATTCCCCGAGGAGCCTCTAAACCCTGTTTGTCCCACAGCTCTGGTGACCCTGATGGGCGATGCCCCCTCGGTGCCCCAGAACAGGTCGGTGGGTGCCACAGAGGGCACGGGCAGCCACGCCATGTACGGGGGCCTGCTCAGTGTCTGCCTGGAGCTCTTCAAGATCACCATTGGCATGGGTGACCTGCACTTCCAGGAGCACACCCGCTTCAGATACTTCGTCCTGCTCCTGCTGCTGCTCTTTGTCATCCTCACCTACATCCTGCTGCTCAACATGCTGATCGCCCTGATGAGCGAGACTGTCACAGACATCTCTGGTTACAGCAAGAGTGTCTGGAAGCTGCAGGTGAGCCCCAAAGTCCTGCCTGAGTCTCACAAAATCAGAGGTGGCAGTGCCTGTCTTTGTCCCAAGCCTTTACAGAAACCTTTCACATACGTTTGTCACTCTGGGGTACATCCTGACATCATTTTTACATGTATTTACAACTCTTGCTCTTTGCATGATCCACATGCACAAGTAACCTGAGAGAGTAAGGGACTGACTGGCACCATTAAGGGAAGGAGCACTTGGGGGTTTGATGCCAGTGTGATTCTCTAAGTCAAACTAGTTGCTGATTGGGGAAGATTCAACTGAAGGGAAGTGCTGAGCTCTGAATATGCCCTAACTTGTCTCTGCCATGGATTTCTTCTTCCAGAGGGCTATTGCTATTCTAGAGATAGAGAAGGCCTGGCTGTGGCGCCAGGGTGGGAAGAGGAGATCTGGCTGCTTCATGTCAGTGGGGCTCAATAAGAAAGATGAGAGGTGGTGTTTCAGGTAAGACAGACATACCCCTTCCATTCCAGTGGCTTCCCATGATTCACAATCTGGTAACCCTGAACAGCCACAGGGAATTTCAGCACTGACTCAGCAGGGTGACTCAAGCACATATTCCTGGGTGCAAACTGCTTGGTGACTGCCAGGCTGGAAGTTTGAGAGCTGATTGAGCTGCCACCATTGTCACCTTTGTATTAGGAGCATTCCCTGAGCTGGAGGAACTGGAGTTTTTTAAAACAAACAGCACAGCAGGCAATACACAAGGAGAGAAGATATTTATTTCATGGAGCTTAGAGTACAGAAGAGCTACTCAAATAAAAGCTCTGTAAGGTGCTGGTGCTACAGCCAAGCCATTAGGATTGTGTTGGCAGGGTGAGCTGGGGTGGGATGCTGCAGGACACTCAGGTCTGTGCTCCAAGCATCAGTGGTTGTTGCTTTTTATCTCTCCAGAGTAGAGGAAATTAAATGGACAGATTGGGCAAAGGATGTGGGAGTTCTGAAGGAAGACCCTGGAAACACCAGTGATTCAGAAGTAAATCCAGAAGGTAAATTAAATCATGAAGAAAGGTCTTCAGTACTCTTTTAGCTTCCTGCTCAGCAACTACTCTTGGCATGATACTGTGTCTTCAGTAATAGAGATTTTAGACTGGCCAACTCACTTATGAAATTGCCTTCCTGCAGCATCATAGCTGAGCTGAGAAAATAAAAATTTAGTGTAAGTATGGAGCTGGTCAGGGCTTGGGAACAAAGAGTGAGATTAAAGGAGATGCCATTCCTACTCACCTCTGGTGGAAATGGGCAGAAAATGCTGCTTTTTTATTGCAGTGGTAAAATCCAGGCCCATTCATGCTGCACATGTTTAAATCACAGGGTTTCAGAGCATAACTCAGGGCATTAACACTGACAGCTTGGCCAAATTCTGCCTGAGATCATTCTGTTTGCTTCCCTTGGTGCACCTGGGAAGCAACTCTGTGGAAAAGAGAGAGCTGTTATTTCTCTAGAAATGTTTTGTTCACCTGGCAGAGTTTGGGCAGAAGCCCCAGTGGATTGGAACACAACCTGCTGCTCTTCCAGTGTAGGTTCTTCCCAGATGGCAGTTTTCTGGGACTGGGGAGGTTGCAGGGCTGAGAACATTATCTGGTGTGTGTTGGGTGTTCCCTGAACCTGCCCCCTTCTAAAGCTGGTCCCTCTGGCAGCCTCCTGCTGACGGGGGGCTGCTCTGTGTCTCCTGCTGCAGAGACAAGATCGTGGAAACGGCCCCCCCAGCCCCCTGCCAGCTCAGCTGCCCCCGAGGAGCAGGCCCTGCTGCAGCCCCAGCCACCAGGCACGGAGATGAGGCCTCTGCAGGGACAAACCAGAGGTCTTTAACAGCTTTTCTGAGTTGCAGCCTTGCTCCCATCTTCTAAGGAGTCGTTCTTCCTATAGAAGAATTGAAGGCATTATCAGTATTAAAGTGCATTTCACCAAGGACTGTGGATCAGCCTGTGGCTTTAGAGACTTTTATGCACTTTAATCATTAATTTCCTCTGAAGAGACTATTTTTACTCAACTTTCTCTGCCTGACACTTTCTTATTACTATGTCTAAAGATCCAAGAGTGAGCTCCTGGGGCAGTGGGGAGTGGACTCTGGGAAGGCAGAGCTCCCTGAGCTGGACAGCAACAATGCTGAGGAGTGATCTAGAAGAGAATGGATCAACTTATTCCTTTGTCACAAGAGACTGAACTGAAGTGCTTTGGAATAAAACGTGTTGTAGAGTCATAAGAGGTTGCTAAGGATGGAGTTGGGTTGTGTGCAGAGCACTGTTGGTGTGAGGCAGGAGGGGACAGGCACGGGGTGTGCAGCCAGCAGGAGCTGCCCTGGGGCTGTGTCACCACCTGCAGGGCACCAGAGCTGCTGTTTTACAGGATTGGGATGAAATCCTTTGCACAATGTGCACGTTTGCTTAAAAGCACAAAAAGTGGAGTGGATTTCCTGGACCTTGTGTGACTTCTGAGACATCTGTCTCTCCCAGGTTGCTCTGGAACAAACAGCAGCAGAATCCTGCCCGTGGCTCTGAGAGACTGGGGGGCCAAAACTCACCCTGTGGTTGGCACTTCCTGGCAGTGGTGGCAGTCTTGGCATCCTGTCTGCCTGCAACTGTTTGCAAGGACCTCCTTGCTTTTTGTGACAAGCATCCTGCCCCAGGCAGGAGGGGCAGCTTAAACTCTGTGGAAAAGAGATAAAAATGAGCTGTCTCACTTCTCACTATATTTAAAAACAATAACGTGTAATATCTCTGTAAACTGTCAATATAGCAAGTTTGCCTCATTGAAAATATTCATCCTTGGATGTATTTTTATTGTCTCAGTCTTTCTCAAAAAGCAAGAGAAGGTGTGATCAGTGTGGACTTATCAAACTCCTGCTTTTTTCCCCCCAGGGCTGTGCTGCCCTCACTGCTGTGTGAGGGAACTCTTGTTTTTCAGGACCTCGGGTCAGTTTGTGCAGCCCCATCTGAGCTCTGGGTGCACCTTCCCCCCAGGGGGTGGGCAGGGACAGCCCCAGGAAGCTGCAGCCCCTCAGTGCTGGCAGCACCTCTCCTTCACTCAGATGAACTATGCAACTCGAGATCTGTCTCCCCTCTGCTCTGAGTGAGGTTTGTCTTTGCAGACAACCCTCTAATCCTCACTGCAGCACGTGCTGCCAGCAAAGGCTTTGCCACAGACCTTCCTCCTGCCCTGCCATGGGCTGTTCCCTGTGCTGGGCAGTTCCCTGCAGCTTCACTGCTCTGGGGCTCAGGGTGCTGACTGCCCTTCCTCCCTCCAGCTTCTGTTGTTTTCTTGCTTTGGGAAGCCTTCAGCTGCTTTTCCCATCTATGGCTTCGTCCTAAGTGTTCCCAAGATTTGGCAAGGTGCTCAAATTGCACAAAAGGATCATCTGGCATATGATAAATCTATCACTGTGCTCGGTGCTTTGCTGTGAAAGGGACACTTGGAGATGCTCAAAGAAAACACAAAATCAGATCTTCCCAATTCCTCACAAGGCCATTTTCCTCAGGGGTAGAGGTAGAATCAAAACTTTCTGTTCCTCAGATGTTCTGCACATTTTATTTCATCGTTGGGTTTTCTCCTGTTTTTCCAAAGCCTGCTTGAAGGCTGGAGCCAGAAAGGGGAGGTGTATCCGTGTCTCAGTTGATTCCCTCTCCCTTCATCTCTTCGTGACCCCACTGGCAACTGAACATACTTTCCATTGCCTCTGTAGCTGCAAAGGGAGCCTTTGAAATGTGACAGCCCCAAGGCCCCGACAAAGAGCAGATGCTTCCTGCGAGTCCCAGGGCTGGGCTGGGCTGGGCTGAACTGAAGCTGCAGCTGGGCTGGGCTGGGCTGGGCTGGGCTGGGGCTGCCTCTCCCTTTGGGTCTTTGCTGTGTTTAAGGAATTTCATTTGTTGCTCTGCAACTAAAGCAAACATAAAATTGAGGGGAAGTAAAAAAAAGGCATTTTAAAAGAAAACTTCCACTTTCTAACCTCACTTCTTTTTCAGCAGCACAAAAAAAATTGTGGCCAGACAGGAGCAGGCAAAGGCTCAGAAAGACGTGCCTGTGGCTGCCTTGTGGCTGGCACAGAACTGTCACTAAATCTGACTGCAAAGAGAAGGGGGTTTTGCTTCCCCTTTTGACAGAATCCTTTTTTCAATTCAGATTCATGAGATGTGGAGTGTTACAGCATTCCTGGACTGCAGGGATGGTTGTCCAATGGTAACACAGGGAGTCCTTAGAGGATGAGAGTTGCAGGTAGCTAAAAAGTGTCCATGTGATTTGTTGCACTCTTTTCTGTGAATTCTTGGATAACTGAGGCTGTCTGGGTACAGAGAACCACATCTGTACTCCATGGGGAGGAAGGTCTGTCTCCAGCTGACAGCTTTGGTTTTGTTGGTGTTCACATCCCCAACACACAAATCAGGGACTTCATCATGTTGCAAATAAAGTAATTCTGCTGTGCTGGAGTCCTCTGGCACAAAACCTCAATCCTGTCCTTGTCAGGAGTGGGAAGCAGCAGCTGCTGAGAGGTCTGGTGACCATTGAGCAGCCTTGGCTGCAAGGACAGCACTGATCCAGTTCTGCCAACGCCTCCTGCATGAGCTGGGGCTGCAGCTGCTGCTCTGGGGCTGGGCAGGCACTTTGTGTGCCTTCGGGGTCCTGCAGGAGCTGGTGGAGCTGCCCCAGGGTCCGGGAGAGGCTGCAGGAGCCCAGGAGTTGGGAGCAGGTACCTGCTCTGTGCCATTGCCCTCTGCTCATGCTCCCAGCCTGCAGTGTGGTCCCTCTGCAGAGAGTCCATCAAAGACTTCACCAGGACATTTGGAAACAGACTGGGAAAACATTTCTCTGACTGGCGTGTGCTGTGTTTATGGTCCGTTCTCATGGGTCAGAGGGAGGGAGGTCGTCACCTTTGCTGCTCTTTTTCCACTGTCAAATTGCTGAATTATGATTTTGTTGCTGCTAAACTGGTTGCAGGATCTGTCCCTGAGGATGGCTGTAATAAAATAAATAATAGGAAACGATCCACATATAAGTAGATATGTGATGTTTTGTTCTAAAAATTGCCTTACTGCTGCAAAGGACACCAATTCTCCAAAGATATATATAGAGAATTCCAGGGAAAGGGCTGTTTGCCTTTTTCTGGAGCACAGGTTGGATCTCGTTTAGGATCTGGTGTGACCCACGCTGGGGTGACAGAGCCTCTCCTTGCTGGAGCTCCCTTTGATCAGGGGAAGAAGGGATGGTTTGCGTCCATCGCCTGGAGACAGAGGGAAAACACTGGGAGCGTAAACAGTGGGCGCTGGGGATTTTCCAGCCGTGCCGAAGCAGTGACAGAGCGAACATTCCTGCTCGGTGCTCCCGAGCCGGGCTGGCCCTGTATGGTCGGGCAGTGCAGCCGCAGCCGGGGCTGGGAACACACGGGAAAGAAGGAAATAGAATAGTCGGTACGAGAAATAAAACTATTCAGTGCTTCAGGTGTGCCCTCCCCCAGCGGGATATCCCGCGTTTTGCCGAGTTTTGGTGCCCCCCTGCCCTGCCAGGTGTCTGTGCATCACTCTGGGCAGGGAGAGCTGCTGAACTTTCCTGCCGGGAAATGCAGGAAACATTTCGTGCCCTGGCTGCAGGATTGCTACACAATACCCAGGATAGAAGTTAAGTGTGTCCCTTTGAACGAGCAGGGAGTTCAGCAGCAGAGCAGGAGCTGCCAGAGGTGCCCAGGGCACGGCTGGCACAAACCCAGCCGGGGCATCTCAGCATTCGAACATCGTGCACCCCCTCGTGGTTCATTGCTGGCACTGGGCGAGCACACGGGATGGTTTCTGTCGCGGAACAGGCTGAGGATCCCCTCAACTGCTGCTGATTTAAGACTATGCAGTAAGTTTATTCTGTATTTTATGTTTTTAAATGGAAGAGATGTGCTACATTTGCTGTGAAAGGATTTGTGTCTTCAATGTTTTTCAGACTCACTTTTTCACCTTGGAAGGTCACTGAAAAGTGCAGCTGCCCTGGCCCTCGGCAAGGTTTGGGTTTTGCTTGGCCAGCACTGGGAACAGCAGTGGGCACAGATGTGAGGATGCTGGAGCTGGAGCCCACCTGAAGATCAGCTTTCGAACAGTTCCTCTTTTGGCAGCACTTCATCCCTTTACGGGTGATTAAGACAAGATCAAGGGCTCTGTTTCCCAAGCAGGGGTGTTGTTGGGAATTGGCTGCAGGGCACCTGGGAGGGAAAAGCTGCTGCTTTTTGTAGCGAGGGTGTGGGAAGGAACTTGCACGTTTCATTGGGGTGAGACACGTGCAGGTGGTTCGTGTTGCTCCCCAGGTTTCTGCAGCAGAGCTGCTCCTTAACTCTGAATTATTGCCCTGCCTGGCGAGGCCAAGGAGCTTCAGGTGCTGCTACAGAACAGCCTTTTCCATTACAGGATGTTGGGAGTGTTTTGCATCTCAGGGGTGTTACAAAATCATCCCTTTGGCAGCCCCAGGAAAAGAAGTGTATTTTCCCTCGGACAGGGAAGAGATCCTGACTTCTATTTGTTGTTTCCTGCCTGTTTTAGAGAGTAAAAGCCTCCGGATTTCTTCAGGACAATCCACTGATGGTGGCTTTGATTTCCCAGACAGGGCAGCAGGATCTCTGGAGAACGTGACTGTGCTCTGGTAGGTAATAAACGTTATTTTTTAGTGTGCTGGGGAAATGCTTCAAAGACAAATATAGAATCTGTGTTCCAAGCACTGTGTCATTATTCTATTTTTAATTCAGTATCAGAAGGACATAAAAAAAGTCTTTCCCAGTGGTAGAAACTATATTAAATATAAACCCTTTAGTTCAAGTCGCAGAGGCTTTTGCCTTGTTTGTCTAAAGCTTTGAACAAGTATGAGACAGTGAACATGACCTGATTAACACAGATCTGGGTCTGAGGAGACCTCAGTGTCTGCAGTTCAGCACTGGTAACAAAGGGCATTTGGACAAAAAATAATTTATTTACATCCTGCCCCTCATTTTCAATCCGACACTGCTCAGGCAGCTGAGGGACCTGTGCAGATCACACAGGCTGAGACAGGGCAGAGGGGTTTGATTTTCTTCTTGCATCTTGTATTTGAAAACAAATTCTAGATGAAGAGAGAACTGGAACTGCTGTATAATGTGTTTATCTAATGGAAACATAAACACCATGTTTAATTCTACCCACATTGGTGTGTTTTGTCTGTCTGTTCCTCCAGGCTCGGGGGATTTTGTGTGTTCTGAATGTTCCCAGCAGAAACTGGAGTTTCTGTAAATAAGTCAGCCTGGTCCAGGTGACATACCATGGAAACACTGAGCAATTCTTGTTCCTGCTGCCAGACTTCCTTGAAACATTTTAATGTTTCAGTTCCAAAATTTATATTTTATTCTGTTCCTTATCTGTAACTCACTGACTCACTCGAGACCAGCTGTCCACTGTCTCTCCAGCAGGAGATTCAGCCCTGAGAGAATCCTCATTTTCCAAAATGACAGCATTGTTACAGCAGAACTGTCCCAATACACCCTCTGCTTTACCAGTGTCCCAGCAAGGTGGAAGCTGGGAATTCTCCTCAGGTTGGAATGTGTCGTGTCTGCAGGGCTGAGTCACTGAAAACATCACCCAGGGGATGGCACGGGAGGCAAATGTACAAAATAATCTAAACAAGCATTTGAGGAGCTTGTGCTTCACTGATGGCTGTTAAACAGAGTGGCCCAAAGAAAACATCTGGGCCAGAAGGTCCCTGAATGTGCCAAGAGACAGAAACTGGAATGGAGATGACGTGTCAAGACTTGTGCATTTTAAAGCCTGGATATTTTCTCAACTTCTTGTTCTTCCTTTCTCGCAGCCATGTGAGTTGGACTGTTTTTCCAGGGGTTTTAGGAGAGTTTTTCTGAGGAAACTGGTAATGTGGCATTTCTCATTCCTGTGCTGGACACACACAGTTCCCCTGGCCTTATATAAGGCAGAAAACATCACTTTATTGGAAAAATGTACCCTGGAGAGTGACTGAAGAGCTGATCCAGGGGTACAGTGCCCAAAGTCAGCCTTGTTTTAAGACAGGAATGATAAAATGTTACATAGAGCATGGAGGTGTCTGCCTTGGTATTAACAAGGAAACTTTTTCCTCCACACCCTGAATATTGAATAATGAATTGGGCTGTTGCCTTGTCCTCTGTGTGACAGCAGCTGCAGGGGGCAATTCCCACAAACAGGATGCTTCGGGTCTCTCATTAAATAAAGACCCTCTTCCTCTCTGCTTCTAGAACAGAGTCAGTGATGGGCCACTCTGAGGAGTGACCATGAAGGTCTCACTAATGGAGGTGACAACTCTGGTCCTGAACCACCCAAACCCCCCATTTTCAGGTGTGGTTGTAGCAGAGCCCACAGCTCAGAGCAAACTGCTGCGAGGAAACCCAGCACAGACACCGAGTAATTTATTACCTAAACAAACCTTGGAACAGCTCCAGGGTGGAAGGGAGGGAGCATTTCAGCTCTTAGAACTAGAGCCTAAATACCGGATTTATCTGATTTAAGACTCTCAAGCTTTTATTGGGCTCTTTGTGCCTCATTGGTTTTATGGGAGCAGAGCGGCAGAGCGGAATTTCCCGGTGTGTTTCTGTGTCCCTTTGGCAGCCGTGCCCTCCTGCTGGGCACTGTGGCCAACCAGCACCACCCACAGCCCGTGCTCGGGGAAGCAGCTGCCAGCAGAAATCATTCAGATCCCTTTTCCCTGCCTCTAAATCACACTCTGAGTAGCTGCTCTTCATCCTCTCTTTACAACTGGGCCAGAGCTGCTCTTCCTTCTAATTCAGTTCATGGCTGGGGTGTATTTCCTAAAGATAATTTTTATATTCCTGCACTTAATGTCTAATATTTCCATAAGGGAATGATGAACAGAAAATACATTAGTCACCATGTTTGACTCACAGAGTACTTACAGGGTAATTGATATTTTGTTTGTCTTTTCCCTCAAAACATGCAAAGTTTTCAGAGATTTGGCACTTAGATGAAAGCTCCAAACCAGGTCTGCAATCACCATTAATTTCACCAAACCTTCCCATGGCCAGGGTTTGGTACTGAGGGGCTCCAGGGGTGTCCCACAGAGCCAATCCAGCAGATCCAGGGCAGGGCCCAGCAAGGGCCAGAGTAACACCTCTGGGATAACATAATTAACAGGGAAAGAGAATTATTGTGCTGATGAAAATTGCAGGCAGGAAAGAGTGGAGGGAGAACATGTTAACAACAGTGCAGCTCCAAGGGCAGTGCCGGAGGGGCAGGAGGTGCTGCAGGTGCCCAAGCTGAGGCTCCCCTGAAGTCCAGGGAGGACCATCGGGGTGCAGAGCTCCCTCTGCAGCCCTGGAGGAGCCCACGGGGAACAGGGGGAGGCCAAAGGAGGCTGTGACCCCGTGGGAGGCCCATGACAGAGCAGAGCAGGGGCCTGGTAGCCCATGGCTGGACAGGTGTGCCCTCTCCTGGGTTAGGAGCTGGCTGGAGGGTCGGGCCCAGAGAGTGCTGGTGAATGGAGCTGTGTCCAGCTGGTCACCAGTGGTGTCCCCAGGGGTCTGTGTTGGGTCCAGTCCTGTTTAACATCTTTATTGATAATTTAGATGAGGGGATTGAGTCCATCAGCAGCAAATTTGCTGCTGACACCAAGTTGGGAGGGAGTGTCGAGCTGCTGGAAGGCAGGAGGGCTCTGCAGAGGGCCCTCTGCAGGGATGAAGTTCAATAANGGGTTGGTCTCTTCTCCCAGGCACTCAGCAATAGGACAAGGGGGCACGGGGGGCTCAAGCTCTGCCAGGGGAAATTGAAGTTGGAGAGCAGAAAAAACTTCTTTGCAGAGAGAGTGCTCAGGGATTGGAATGGGCTGCCCAGAGAGGGGGTGGATTCCCCATCCCTGGCAGTGTTTAAGATGAGCTTGGCCGTGGCACTGAGTGCCATGATCTGGTAAAGGGACTGGAGTTGGCCCAAGGGTTGGACTTGATGATCTCGGAGGGCTTTTCCAACCCAATCCATTCTGTGATTCTATTCTATGATTCTATGGCAGGGACCTGCAGCCCCTGGGGGGAGGAGCCCAGGTTTTTTTTCTTTAAAAAGGATTTTGTAAGAAATACAGTACAAAAAGAATCTTTATTAAACTAAGACTATAAGGGTAAGGAAATTTATGTTAAATTCAGGGCATTTATCAGGCATGAAGAAATACTGTCCCCTTTATTTTAGAAAAGTGAACTCAACAAAAATTGACAAAAGTCAACAGCAAGGGTTGTCTCCCCTCTGTCACCCCTCAAAAACAGTAGATACAGAAACATCTGAAAGTGGAAGACTTTCAGAGGGGATTTTTTCAGACATTTTTTATAGTGTATTATATACACTGGGAAGCAATCTTAACACTTCATTGTGCCAACATGTGAAAAGATCACACAACAAAAAAAGCAGAGGAGCAAGGCAGTATCAGGGTCTCAGTCCCAGGAACACTGCCCTGCTGTGCTCACTGGAAGAGGCTGCTGTTCTGTAAAACATCGTGGGCAGACTCAAAGGTCAGCACCTCTTTGTGGAACTTGGTGAGCTGCATCTTTATGTTCTTCAGGGCAGGAGTCAATGCCTTTTTCTTGTAGCTCATGTCATTCAAAAGTTTATCTGCCAGGTAGTGCAGCCAGAGCACGTTGCTGTGTGGGTGGTAGCCAGTCCAGTTGTTGGAGTTCTCTGCTTTCATTTGCCTGTAGATGTCAAACTGGTAGTCCCCTGTCCCTTGGAACAGCTCCTCTTCCGTGGCAAGGTCACAGAACACAGTCAGCCCGTCCTTCTCCAGCCGGGACAGGGTGTAGTCGATGATGTTGACCTGAATCCCTCTTGTGGGGATCGTGTGTGTTGCCCCATTCAGCATATAATGAAGTGACTTTTCATTTGTTGTTTTGACCAGCACGTTCCCCCAGTGCAGGTCCCTGTGCTCAAAGTGCAGCTCCTGCTCTGCCACGGCCAGGGATGCAGTGACCTGGTGCAAAATGCTTCTTGCTTGTGCCACTGAGGAGAAACGTCCACTCATACATGACAAGTCCCGGCCTCCAAATTCAAACTCCAGAACCATGAAGAGCTGCTCGTCCCCAAAAAAGTCCGGCCGGTCGTTCTCTGACCCTCTTTCTTTGTGGTACTTGTCCCAGGCTTTCAGGAGATGCTTGGGATAGGCTCCTTGAACACAGTGCACAGAGTACAGGCTGATGAACCCCACAGTCCTATTTACAGATTCCTCAGACAGAAGACTGAGTTCTTTTGAAATTATTATCTCAGGCAGAATCTCCCCAAAGCTCTTTTGAGCTTCACCGTTTACTTTCTCAGTCCCCTCAATGGGAATTATTTTTAGGGCCACAGGTCCTGCCTTGCTGTCAACCTGGAACACCTCTCCAAACACCCCTTCTCCAATTTTCTTGCAAGTTTTCATCTTATCTAAAGGAATGCAATCCTCAAAAGCAATCGGCCCTTCCTGGTGGCATTCCCCAAACACCTTCTCTGCGTCTGTCAGCATCAGCTCCAGGACGTAAGGGGAGCTGCCAGGAGCCAGCAGGACCACGGAGGAAGCACTCCAGGAGCAGCCCTGAGCCCTCCCAGACGACCAGCTGGCTTGATAGCTTGAGGGGTGGGACTTCCCTGGGGTGCTGAGGATGCTGGTGCTGCAGAAACTGTCGTTAGTGGTCACTTTCTTCTTCTTGTGGAAGGACAGAGACGCTCGAACTCGAGCCCATAAGCTATTGAGGAATGAAGAGTCATTGTCTCTTACATCTGCAGACGACTCCAGAACACCCTTCTGCGCTGGTTTTTGCCTCGCCTGTGCTCTGGAAAAGCAGTTCTTGGGCTGCTGCTGTCTCTTGTGCTTGTGCCTTTTGGGCCGGAGGCTGTGCCAGCGGCTGGCACTGATGCCACTGATGCAGGCCCTCCTGCAGGCACTGCCCTCCCCGGGGGCAGCCTTGGCCCTTTGCTGTTTGTGCTCCACGATCCCTCGGTGGCGCTCAGGAGATGCAGGCTGCTGGCAGGCGGGTGGAACATCAGCCTGTCTGTTGAGTTTCATGCTTGTCAGCCTCCTTGGCACTTCCAGAGGGTCCAAGACCACCACTGGCACGAGCTGGTGCTCCTTGGCTGGGCTGCTGCGACAGCTCGAGCTTCCTGTCGCTGTCGCTCTGCTGCGATCCTCAGAAGTATCACGGCCACAGGGCGCGGGGTGCTGCAGCTCGCCCGGGGCGTCCTGCGGGGACGGGGCAGTCCGTGCGCGGCACGATCGCTGCCGGGACGACCTCCGGGCACGGCAGGGCAGCCGCGGCTCGGCGCTCCGGTCCGGAGCATCGCCCGCGGGGCTGGCCCGGCCCGCCGGCGGCGGGGGCTGCCCCGGGCAATCCTCGGGCGAGCTCGGCGGGGGCTGCCCCGGGCAATCCTCGGGCGAGCTCGGCGGCAGCGGCGGGCCCAGCCCGTCCTCGACGGTGGTGCTGAGCAGCAGCGAGCTGAGCCGCAGCGCGGGGCGGTGGGGTCGGGCCAGAAGGCTGTCGCCGTCGGTGACAGAGCTGAGCGGTGCCAGGCGGCGGGGCCGGGCCACAAGGCTGTCGCCATCGGTGGTGGAGGTGAGCGGTGCCAGGCGGCGGGGCCGGGCCGGGGGGCTGTCGCTGTCGGTGGTGGAGCTGTGCGGCGGCTGCGGGCGGCGGAGCCGAGCCGGGGCCGGTGTCTGAGGGGTGCTGCACAG
>VWZD01000830.1:0-20749 GCA_013396695.1 Sakesphorus luctuosus | reverse complement strand
CCCCCCGCGCCGCTCCCCGCCCGCCGGCTCCGCTTCCTGCACGGCCGCAGCCGCATCTGCGGGGCCTCGGCCGGGCTGTCGCTGTCGGAGCACGGGCGGCGCTTGCGGGGCGGCAAGTAGTCCCGGTCGTCGGAAGGGCCCGTGGATGCGCTGGTGTCGCCGGACATGGCGCTGGAGGAGGCCGTGCTCGAGCTGAAGAGGTTCCGGCGGTTCATCGGCGGCGAGATCCAGGGGTCGGGCGGCCGCAGCAGACGCACGAACCCCTCTCGCCGGGAGTAGGTGCGGAGCGGCCCCGTCCGCAGGAACATGGCGGGACCGGGACCGGGACCGGGAACCGGGACAAGAACTTGATGGGACGGGCCACGCCGGCACAGCCCGGCCGCCGTCCGTTTGAATTGGTCTCGCGATAGCGCGGCAGGGGCGGGGGCGCGACAGGCTCGCCGTGGGCACGCCCCGGACACGCCCTCGGGCCCGGCTGGGTGACCTGGGACAGGAGCTCTGTACGTGTGTGTGGGTGTACACGTGTGTTCTGTGCGTGTGCACACGTGTGTGTGGATATACATGTGTGTTCTGTGTGTGCACATGTATACATGGTTTCTGTGTGTGCACACGTGTGTATATATGTACACATGTGTTCTGTACGTGTGCACACATATGTATATATGTATTCTGAACACATGCACACGTGTATATGATGATACATATATTTCATACACGTGCACACATATATGTATGTATACATATATTCTATACACATGCGTATGTGTATATATGTACATGTTTTCTACCCATGTACACACGTGTGCATATATGTATACATGTATTCTATACATGTGTGTGTGTATGTGTACTCTATACTGTCCTGGTTCAGCAGGTGGGACCAGTTATCACTGTGTGGGGGTGATCCAAGCCATATATTCTACCCCCTCTATTCCTTTCCCAAGAAAACAACAGACCATTTGCAGCAGCTGCCCAGGGAGTCGTTGGCACCTTCACACCCAGCCTGGGGGGCCGTGGCTGCAAATGGGCCATCAACGGCTCAACAATACTCCCTGACTCACAGAGTTAATCACCCATTGTGTGAGTCCCTGCCCTGGGGGAGGGACTGGGGGCTCCCTGAGGGTACATAAGCAGGAGGGGGAGGGGGTACGGAGACCTCGGGGACCGCTAGTTGGATCCAGAGGAGCAGCAGGACCTCGACAGGAGGAGACCATCACCTTCAAACAGCTTGTGGCCACCACTCTTGACCAGACTGGGACTGTCATTTGCACCAACAGGTTTTTCACTTCTTTCTATTTTGGGACTTGGGGGAACCATGTTGGGTTTGTACCCCAGGGTGGTGGGTCATACTGGGTTTTGTGAGTTAAAACCAATTTCTCCTTGTGCCATTGTATTTATTGTAATATTCTTATTAAAATTGTAACTCTGACTTATAATCTCTTTTGTGTAGAGTTCATTTCTCCTGCCAGTTTCCCTCTAAACCAGCACATATACATGTGCACAGAGTACGTGTGTGTGTGTGTGTGTGTGTGTGTGTGTGTGTGTACAGAATACACGTGTCACTCCACTGAGGGTGGGCAGGCCCTGGCACAGGCTGCCCATGGAACTGTGGCCGCCCCATCCCTGGCAGTGTCCCAGGCCAGGCTGGGTAAGGCCTGGAGCAACCAGGGCTAGTGGGAGATGCCCCTGCCCATGACAGGGGCAGTTGTTGGCTGGTCTTGAGGTACCTCCCAAGCCCGTAACACGCCATGATTCCATGTCCACAGGCATTGCACACGTGTGTACAAACCCCCCTGTGTGTCTCACGGCTCCTGCCCCAGGCACACTCCCTGTGGAATGACTCTCGGAGCACTCCAGGCTCTTGTGGCTCCCGACAGGGTGTCACAGCCTTAACTCGGGTTATGGACACGGGACACAGCTTGGTGGCAGCACAGAGCTGGGGGTTCCTCCACTCTGAGAGGGTTTGCTGAAAAGCAGCTGAAGTTTTGCTCCTTTTATTTCTTTTTCCACAGTTCTTAAAAAGCAGAAGTGGAAAAATCCCCATGAGAAATCACCTTCAGCAGAGAACTCTTATCTGGCCTAAAAGAGAGTCCCAAGGCTGAGGTGTGAGGGTCACACAGGCACCTTGGCCCTCCTGCTGGGGCAGGGACAAGTGGGAAATCCACGTGGTGTTGCTGTGTCAGAGGACCAATTAATTTCCAGAGTTAAACTCTGCACCTTTGGTTCTGCCATTGAATTTAGTGCAATCAGGTTTTGATTGCAGGGCAGAAGCAGAGGGAGGATATTTGCTAGTGCAGGTCACAAAAGCTTTGAGGGTTTGGATTGAACTCTGTGTATTGATGCAGTACAGAGGCCACCTGTCCTCTCAGGGATTTCAGCATCAATATTCCTTCTCTTTCCCTAGTGAAGACATGTCCTTTAATCTGAAATATTGGTTCTACAGATTACCAGTAATGGCAATTTAGAGGGTTTGGGGAGAGAAGGTGCCTGGGCAGACCCCATGGTTGCTCCAGCCAGGGCCAGTTGTTTCTCCTGAGCAGCAAAATTATCTCAGGCCCCCTCAGGTGTTTGTTGATCCCAAAGAAGGACAGAGATAGACACTTGGTAGTGTTCCTTTCTCTGTCCCTATTTGTGTGGTTGTTTTATTTCTGTCATGTTTGGCTGACCAGATTGTGTGTTTGTAGACAGCAGTAGGCTAAACAAAGATTTCTCATTCAGACCTTCAGAGGGCAAAAGAGTTGCTGTCTCCTTTGGTTTATCAATATTGCCTGATGGAAAGCTAACAGACAATGTTTCTCTCCTTTTTTTTTCCTGGTTTCTTCTCTGAATTGATTCCCTGATTACTTGGATCCCTTTTATTGTCCCTTATGGCTCTCAAGGAGGTCAGCCCTTGCAGTGGGTAATGCGATTTTCCTTTTTAGATGTTTTTTCTTAAACGCATTACAGAGTTCTGTGACTTGTAATTTCCGGTGAGTGCCACCGACCATTTAATTCTTTGCAATCCCTGCAGCAGCTGCCAAACACATTTGCAGTAATTGGATGGCACTTAAGGGATTAGCCAGGACTGCCAAGGCTCAAGTCATCCAAGCCCCGTATGGGCTTTTGTGCTGTTTCCATGGGAGCCTTGCTGAGTCTGCTTCTAAATTTATTTGCTATCTACATTTTGAATAAAATCCCCTGTGCAAAAGCCTTGTCAACAGTTGTGGCCTCGCTGTGTGGCCCTGCCTTGTGTGCCCTCTGACAGTGGCACAGTTGTGGCATCTCCCTCAGTGACAGGTTTGCTCCTTGGGAGCCACTGGACTCTGAGCCCAGCCAGGTGAAGGTGTTGGCAGCTGGGTGGGGTCTGGTGTCCTGGGCAGAGAAGCTGCTGCAGAGATCCCAGAGGCCTCTGAGCTCTCAGGGTCCTTTGTGACATTTATGCAAAGGTGGCAGAGGGTTTGCAGAGCTCCAGCTTCTTGATTTCATCACCGTGGGGCCCATCATGTCTTCAGCTTTGCGTTTCTTTGCTGTTTTGTGCTTCCTGCAGGAGGACAGGATGTGTTTTGTGCTGCTGCTTTAATCAGGGATGACAGCAGATGCTTCTGTCCTTCCCATATGCCAGGAATTCCCAAACCTTGGGTTCTAATTCCATCAGTGTGCTCAGAAGCTGCCAGGTTTGTGTGCAGGGCTGGGGAATGCCATGGCTGTGTGGCAGCAGGAGAAAGGGAGCTCTGCTGCCAGGACAGCTCAGCAGGAGGAGGACATCAGTAGTTCTTCATTGTTAAGTGCAGGGTGCTGACAGAGAACATCAGAAAGGAGCCATGGAGTGCTTTGCTGGGCTCGAGAGCCTGCTGGGACAGCTTTATTTGGAGCCTAATTGAATTGCAGCTCAAAAGAGACGTTTCCTGTCCCTTATATTAAGAGGGTGAGTGAGCTGGAATGATGCTGCAGTGCCACAAGCAGCTGGATCTGAGCCTGTCCCTCCCAGCCTGGCTGAGCTGGCTCCAGGAGGGCTGTGCAGCACAGCTGGGCCCCCCAGCCTGCCCAGCAGCAGCTCAGGTGCCAGGCTGAGGTGCCAGGCTGAGGGGCTGCTCGGGGATCCTTTCCCTTGGGGTCAGCCCTGAGTAGCACCTGTGTTTTCCCAGGGCTGGAAGGTGTTCCCACTCGGGAATTCCAGGGAGGAAAGGGCAAAGGCCTCAGGCTACACTTTCTAGCTGTTCATGCGAGGAAGGTGAAGGAAGGGGATGAAGTTTTCTCCTCAGCACTTGCAGCAAGGTAAGGTCTGACAGAAGTATCAAACCAGGACCAGTTTCATGTGTTTCCAGGGCAGGAATGGCAAAGAAGAAAACACTGCTCTGTCAGGTATATTCGAGAGCAGGTTTTCACCTTTGAGTCAGTGGTTAATGTGAATACACATTTTATTAAACCCATTCAGCTTTCAGGCTTTGATTCAACATTCCCTCATTTCCCAATGATGCTTTTATTGGCTGATTTTAGAAGGTGTATTCATTGCAACACTGCACCGTGTAACACTGCTGGTCCAGCCATCATTGCACTCAGTCTCTGAGCAGTGTTTTATGTGCACTTTTATTTCATTTCTGTTCCCTGAGTTGGTGCCAGCTCTCTCACAGAACAGGGCACGATGGATTGGCTTCATTAGATGGGCAATATTTTTCTTTCCTCTCAGGTTCTCTTCTTCAAGCACTTTTCACTTCTTGGGTTGGGGGAAGAGGAGTGGATAAATGTTCCAGCTAATAGTAACAAGCCTCTTGCACACTGGAGAGGAGGTTCAAGACTTGGGGAACAACCTGGAATGTGTTCAGAGGCTGAAAATGGCTCTTCTGGAAGTGGCAGAATCAAAGACAGAATATTCTCTGGAGCTTCTGAACTCTTCTATTTCTGACCCCTACAGAGGGGTCAGGAGGCTCCTGTGGATGGTGACAGAGAGACTCTTTCCTCAAATTCCCTTTCCATCGTGGCTGGGTGTGCAGCAGTGCTGGGAAGGAGCGTAAATGCAGAGGCTGATTTACCCTGCAAAGTCCCAGCCAGGATAGGAGAACTGTGAACAGAGCATTTTTCACTGTGGGCTGCACACACATTTCTGCCTTTTACATCCACCACCTTCAGAAAGCAGCTCATGCTTGATGTTCCCATGGTCTCTGTGTTTCCATGTATTTCTGTGGGCATGAACTGTTGTTTAAAAGCAACTTCCTCTCTCAACTTGTTCGACCCTTCACCTTGTTTTTCTGTAGATGTTGACTTACAAATATGACAGCATGAGAAGAAACCACTAATGGAGAGAGCTGCCTTTTCCACTGTTCATTTCCTTGCCAAAATAGCTTGTCTCCTATTTACATCCTCCACTCCTCATCCCTTTGCTATTTCAGTAGCTGGTCTGGCGCCTGTTTCTGAGGATGATGGATCTACATCACTCACACATTTGCTGCAGGAGCATTTCAGTGCTGGAGAAATGTCTCAGCGTTCCTGAGCCAGCCCCCTGCCTTTGGGAGCTGGTGGTTTCTGTTGCACTCGACAGTCAGGGGAGGGTGGGGTGGAACCCATGGAGGTAATTGATGTCTGGGGGTGAGAACCTGGCACTGAAAGTGAACACAAGTGCCTAAAACAGGCAACTCCAGCAGCCACTTGTGAGTCTGCCCTGCCTGGGAACCACCAATTGGGTGTCAATTAAAGATGTTCCTGGGCCGATCCTGAAATCTTTCCATGCTACAGAGAGACAGATGAGACCTCGCTGGGTTTCAGATGCCCCTGGATCAGGGCAGGGGTAAAAGTTTTGCTTCCACAGTCCCTTCATGTGGCATTTACAGGCTCCTGAGTGAGCTGAGATGAGCTCAGGGGCAGCTCAACCCCGAGGAGCTCCTGTGGGAAGGGAAGGCAGGGGTACCTGGGTGTTATCTTGCTTCACAGTCAGCAATAAAAAATAGAGAAAGGGCGAGTTTCAGTCCTGTTTGTGATTCTCCTGTGAGAATTTCCAGGCTGAGCAAATACCCCACATGGGTATGGAGCAGAACTGGTTGTTTTTCATGGGAAATTCAAAGGGTTGGACTCAAGAGGGAGACACCTTGCAGAGGAGATCCAGCCTCAGTCCCATGAGAAGGACTAAGAGAAACTACAATTGTTTTTAATCTTTAACTGATGGTAATTAGACTTTTTTAGGTTATTTACTCCCCTTCTGCACATGAAGGTGTGTTTGAACACCCACAGATTCTTTGAGAAACACACCAGTAAGACTCGATTTCCAGGCAAGAAAAATAAGAAAAAAAAGTTGTGAAAACAAGGTGATGAGAACAATACCCACAAAAAAGCACCTGCTGATTGTTTTTGCAGCTCAGAACAAGCTACATTTCTGCAGCAACAGCTTTGTCAGCAAAAATTTAGCTTGTACTGAGCAGTACTCAGAATATTCTGAGGCACATTTGATACAAGGTGGAACTTTTTGTTCCAAAACAGCTGTTGCCATTGTGCTTCTAATGAAGTCTAAAGAAACCCAAGGAAAGTATTAGGTTTACCTCTTTTTATTTTATTTAAGTGTTCGGACCTGGTTGACCTCTTCAGGCCACACCTAGAGCAGAGCACTTCTTGCTCTAAGGAATGCTTTTCTAACCTGTGTAAAGCTTTTCCCAGATTAATTGACCTGGGAATGACAAAGCCTCGGAGCAGAGCTGTGTCTGTGCCACCCAGTAAATCCAGGCCAGGAGGTAACACACTGTTCAACTGCTGGCAGGTTTTGTGCTCTGATTTCAGCCTGGGCTGTCCTCAGACACACGAGGAAGATGGGCCATCCCTGAGCCTCCCCACACCTTGGCCATGGGGGTGGAGGGGCTGGGGGTGCCCAGGAGTTGGGCACTTGCTCCCCCAGCAGCCCATCCCTGTGGCCGCTCTGCCACCCTGGTGCCCACTGTGGGGCTGCAGTGGGAGTGCAGCAGCCTCCAGGTTGGAAGGAGGCCACAGGCAGGTTTGTGTTCTAATTCTGCAGGTGCTGGAGGAAGGTTTCTTGCAGAGAAACTCCAGGGATGGCTCTGGGATGAGGGACAAAATGAGTGTTTTGTTCCTTATTACGCTGTTTGTGATTCTCTTGTGATTTGGAGCAGCCTTGTCACACATTCATTAAAAATCAGATCCAGCTGCTTAGCTTTGATGTGGGATTTAGGGAGGATGAAGGAATAAATTTTCATAAGACCTGAGATCTTGAGAATTATTCTTCCAGGGAAAAGAATTTTGGAGGGCAATACTGCAATGGGCAGTACTAATTACAGCTCTGTTGTTATTACTAATAGAAATAAAAGGAGATGCAGGAGCACAGTAACAGTTAATGACAAACAAAGGTAAATTGCAGGAAATTATATTCCTCCAAATGAGTTTAGCCAAGTTACTGGCTCCCTCTGTAATTCATGGCTGCGGTGAGCTGGGGAGCAAAGGCAGCTGCTGTGTCACGGTGAGACCATCAACTGCTTTGTGCTCTTGGTCCCTGATGACTGAGGATGGAATTGGGGCAGCTCCAGAAGCTGCAGAGCCTCATAAAACTCAGAGTTGGGGCTCTAACTGTCAGGGGTGACAGGCTTTGTGGTAAGGTGTCACTAACCTGGCTGGGAACCTCTTACCCATGTTGCTTCTTGAAACAAAACTGCCCTGTCTGTGACCTGTGCTGGTTTGCTCAGCTCCAGTTCCAGGAAATCATTGTCTATGGTGACTGGTCCTTAACCCCATTCAGAATTGATTTATTAGATCCTTGAATTGTGGTTTTGGTGGGAAGATGTAGTAGCCAGGCAGGTACTTCAGATGACTGTCAAGAACCCCGGTTCTCATTGCTCATGCAAACCTTTAAGAAATTAAAATGTTCCCCTGATGCTTTGTCATCCTGTAAAGGCTGAAGAAAGGCTTTGCCTCCTTAGGGGGGAGACTCTAAGTGTGTCACCTTGGCTGCTGCAACTTGGCTTCACGTGTTCCGTTCTACACATTTGGTGGTGGGGAGAAGAAGCCTGGGGGCAAACGTGATGGGAGGGGAGGAATGAGGTGGGGAGCGGCTGAGGAAGGAGCTGATCTCAGCGCAGCTGCCGCGGTGTGACCCGAGAGCTGCGGAGGGAGGAGAGCGAGCGGCTGGGTCGGGTTTCAGCAGGGCACGTGTGGGCAGCGGAGCTGCGAGCGCGGCAGCGGGGGCATGGGGCAGGTGGCCTGGAAGGCTTTGTTCCTCTCGCTTTTTGATTATAAAACAGAGAAATACGTCATTGCGAAGAACAAGAAGGTGGGGATCCTGTACCGAGCGGTGCAGCTCTCCGTGCTGGCGTACCTGGTGGGGTAAGTCGCGCTGGGCTTGCTGTGCTGTGACAGAGATCAGGGGAGGATGCTCTGCATGCAGAGCCTGCCGTGCCTCCTGGTTTTAGTGCAGGGGCTGGGTATGCCTCTACAGCTGCATTTTGGCATGTCTAGTAGAGTATATCTGATTTTTCACCTGCTAGGGATCTCTAGTTCAGCTCCACCTTTCAGATTAAGGTCTGGTTAAAAATAGCCCCAGTGGCACTGTGGCTTTGTGCTGCATTATTTATGCCTTTATTTCTGAGTTCGGTGGGAATGGTGCCAAAGCTTCACACCTGATTCCTTAGGAACAGGAGCACTTATGGCCACAGTGCTGAGCCTGGGGACACACCTGGGGACTCACCTGGGTTACAGGCAGGACAGCACGATGTGCTCATGTCCAGATGGGAGGGAACCCCTTGGAAAGTGGGAGATTCCTCTGCTGGAGTGGCTGCAGAGCAAGGGCTGTGGGGGCTGAGGCAGCAGGAACGCTGCTGTCCTGCATTCATGTCAGAGCAGGGCACGGAAATAGCTGGAGCAGTGCTCAGGAAAGGCCCAGCTCTGCCAGAGGCTGGTAACTCTGGCATGGAAGGGGCACAGTGATAGTCCTTGCAGGCTCAGACTTGGAATTATCCCGCTTGTGTGATGCCTGTGCTGTTGTTTCCTGAGTTTCTGAGGTTTTTTGGAATGTGATCCCTGAGTCTGTACCTCCACTGTCTGTGCTTCTGAGCCCCTTCACCTTTCTGGCACCTCGAGTTTCCACTGATTAAATATAGCAGAGTCATTTTTACGTGCTGTGTTTATTTTTGGAAAGCTGTGCAGTCCCAGAGCCGGCTCTGGTGAGCAGGACACAAGCGAAGCCTCAGCAGGAGACTGGCAGCTAAAGGAGCAGTTCTGTGGGTACCAGTGCTGAGGACACGTCCTCTGTGCAGGAGGGGACAGCACAACCAGTGGCTGTGAGTGGGCACAGTCTGGCTGTTCTCCTCCCTTGGCATCCACTGCCTTCTGCAACCCTTGGCACTGAAGGTCCCTGCGGTGACTCCCTGGCTGGGGTTCAGCCCACGGCAGCAGAGCCAGGGTCAGTCTGTCTGACTGCTGGATTAGGAACCTGGACCTGTTCAAAGGCTGGCCTGGGGTGAGACCATCAACCCCCTCTGCACTGTTCCCTGCATGCAGCTGCCATTTCTCCCACCATTCACTGCAGAAAAAAATAAGGGTCTGCTTTTGAGCCCTGCTGGGAGAGGAGATCGGTGGTCCCGGGGAAACAGGGAAGTGGGAACTTCACAGATGTGGGAAATGTTCTGATCCAGGTTTGTCACACATGGCAGGTGAAGGGCAGTGTATGGCAGTGCTGCTCAGCCTGGGGTGGCCCTTTCCCCCCTGAGCACAGGAGTGCACTCCAGGTCAGTGCACTGCCAAGGGGAGCTGTGCCAGCCTGTGTCCCACTCCCCAGACCTGCCCCAGCACCCTCAGCTTCTTCAGGCAGCTCAGTGGTTTGTTATCCTGGCAGGTGATTTTGGCAGTATTGTGGGGAAGCTGGAAGCATTTCATTGACCCAGGGGGTTTCACCCAGGGAAATGCTTTCCTTGCACTGCTTAGTGAGGCAGCAGGTGTGCAGAGGCCAAGGGCCACTCAGGTTGTTACCACCACACTGGCTTACAGAAGATCCTGTATCCAGCTAAGAACATTCCCTCCAGGTTTCTGTTAGGAGGTTCCAGCTCACCTGCAGGAGTTGCATCTCCCCAGCCATGGCCTGTTGCTGACTGGCAGGGACTGAAGATGGGAGAGTCGTGCACTTTTGACACCAACCACACTCTTCACTGCAACCTACAAAAGTTGTTTCGTTTTTCATCTCGAGGAAGACAGAGCCCTGTCCTCCCTCTTTCCTTTCCTGAGGTTGCTGAGTGTAGCACAGGACAGCGAGATGGGAGGCTTTGATTTTTTTACCTCATGAGCAGTTATTACACATTTCCCTATTGTGGATAAGCACAGCTTGTGTCAAAGAGTTTATTCTGTATTTATGGCAGTAGTTGCAGAGGGTTTGGTGTCACTGGCATGTTTTGATTTGCTCTTGGATGGTGTTTGACCAGTGTGAATGTTCTCAGGTTGACTTGTTCCCTGACCCCCTAATGCTGCTTCCTGCTGTGTTCACACAGGTGGGTGTTTGTTGTCAAGAAGGGCTATCAGGACACAGACACCTCCCTCCAGAGCTCAGTCATCACCAAGCTGAAAGGGGTGGCCTTCACCAACACCTCGGAGCTGGGGGAGCGCCTGTGGGACGTCGCAGACTATGTCATCCCTCCACAGGTTGGCATCACTCACTGCTGCTGGCTCTGCCATCCATCCTCCAGCCTGGTTGCTGCTGGAAAGGCTGAAGTGATGTGTCCAGGTCTTCCCTGGGAATAAGCATGAAGTGGGCCACCAGAAAGCAATGCTGGGCATTTTCCTTGGTCTTTCCAGCAAATACCAAAGCAGCCTTGTCTCTTGAGCAAAGTCTGTGGTATTTGGGAAGCAGAAGGCCTGTGGGGCTCAGTGGCCTGCTCAGCTGAGCAGTGTCTGCTGTCTCCATGCCAGGGCTGGAGAAAGTGTACATGGAACACCCCAGAGCAGGGCAGATGGAAAGCAAAGATGGAGCAATTTGAGTGGTGAGGGGTGCTGGAAATGGGTCTGGTTAAACCTGCCCTGCTGTTTTCTTGTCTTGGACACAATGAAATGCACAGGGAAAAGGTGGCAGCAGATGGGGCACCCAACACTGGTTGGAATTTGCCCAGAAGTGCTTGCCAGGGGTGGTTGTGCTTTCCCTTTATGGAAGGGTGGGAGGGGGAAATCAGGGTCCTGTGCTGACAGGGCAGAAAGCTATAAATTGAACAATTTAATGGTCTGCACAGAAGAATAAAGCTTCCCTTCCTCCTGCTGCACTCCTCAGAGCTGTGACTGGGCTGTTTCCCCCAGTTCCAGCCCAATGTGTGCAGTGCAGCAGGAGGGTCGGGGTGTTGGTGGTGCCCCTGTCCCAGCTGGGGGGAGCCCAGGGACATTGGGCAGGTGACTGGGGTGCACAGCCAAGGATGAAATGGTGGCACTGACCAGTATTTAACTTGTCAGGTGGTTCTCCTGGGACTCAGTGGTCTTGTTGCTGCATGTTGACTTACTGGGAAGCCTTGTAGTGTGGTGAGATGAGTAGAGAGCCAGCTGTGCCTCTGGGCTGCTGTGCTGTGCCAGCCGTGGCTTCAGCAACACAAACCTCTTGCCCCCGTGCCCACCTGCCTCCAGCAGCCTCAGGGCTGGTAGACCATGGGCTCACAGTGAAACTAAGAGTGTCTGTGGGCTGTGAGACCACAAAGCCTCACAAGCTTTCCTGCCCCCTGTGCTAATTGGTGTTTGTCTGCTGCACATCTGGGCTGAGCTGTGTGCTGCATCCTGTCTGGGCTGGAGGAGCACCTGAATGTCTGCTACCAGTGCACGGAGTCCTGGTGGGTCTGGGTGGGCTGGTTTGTACTGGAGAGACCTGTGGAGTGGAACAGGAGGCAGTGAGGGCTGGGAGAAACCTCTCTCCTCCAAGCTCTGCTCCCACAGGTGGAAACCTGAGATCTCTGAGTTTTCTGTGCAACAGGCAGGGTTTGCTGCTGTGGTTGTGGGGGGTTTGTGTGAGATGCTCAGGGCTGCCCTGCCTCCCCCAGGACCGTGGGCTGGCTCTCATGGTTATGTGTGCACCCACAGCATGAGGGACCTCATCCAAACAAACATCCACACAAAAGGCACTGTTGAATCTCAGCCTGAAAAGCCTCTGAGGAGAGGGAGGTTGTACTCTACTGCAGAGAGCTGCCTCCTCCTTGGAACAAGTACTTTAAAAATAAACCACATTTTCTAACTCCTTCTTCCTGCTTTACTTTGTTTATTTTAGGGTGAAAGCGTCTTCTTTGTCGTGACGAATCTGATTGTGACCCCAAACCAGAGACAAGCCACGTGTCCTGAGGTAGGAAGAACTGAGCCCCTTGGCCCCCAGACCCCTCCAAACCCAGGGGTAAGAACTGGCAGAGGACACCCAAGGATCAACGAGCAGAGGGAGGATGGAAGGAGAACAGGTGTTTTCTGTAGTATAATATCTCAGTCGGGAAGTCAGACTGGTTACTGCAAACCTGGGAGGCTCAGCTGTCTTTCTTTCCAGAGGCACTGATCATGTAGAGCCTTCCTGACTTGAGGTGGTGTTGGATTTCTGCCCAGCTGGAGATGAAGCCAGGCAGTGCTTGCTCAGGGTCAGAGAAGGCCATGGGAAAACACCTTGAAGGTGACTCAGTGTAGTTGTGGGTAGGGGAGACTCTCTAAGAGCCCCATCCTGGGAAGGGCTGAACACTTGGACTTTCATTACCTTCCACCCACAGGAGAGTTCTTAGCACCTCCAGAGGCAGGAGGCTCTTGTGCCATGTGGAAGTGTCCTCAGCGGAGCCGTGGGTCGGGATGGGCAGGAGGGCAGGCTGTGCAGGGTGTGCCGGTGGCAGAGATGGGTTTTCCCTGGCACAGGCAGGGCTGGGAGCACGGCTGGGTTGCTCAGGGCACGGCTGGCCTCTAGTGGCTGCAGGACCCACCGTGCAGCAGGACAGGGGCAGCCTGGCACTGCAGCACTGGTGGGTGAGGTCCGAGGTTGGGTATCTCTTGGTGTGAAGCACCGTGGCATCCTGCCTGGTTTTGGGCAGCACGAGGCAGTATCTGGGTTTGTCACAGCCTGTCCCTCTCCAGACTGAGCAAGTCCCAAATCAGGACACTGTGGCTGAATCCTGGTGTTCCTGGGGGTGGGATATGTCCAGGTGTTTGCATGACCCACAGTTATTGCTCTGGCTGCGTGTCTTTAGAATTCATGTGGAGAATTCCCCCATTGTGTCCTGTTGCAGATCTCACTCGTGTCCTCCTCACAGACTCTCAGGGTGCTGTGACTCTGATTCTGTGACTCTCTTGCCCTCTGCAGAGTGACAGCATTCCCGATGCCCTGTGCCACAAGGACGAGGACTGCCAGGAAGGGGAAGCAGTGGTGGCTGGCAATGGTAAGGGGAGAGTCCTTCCTCCTGTTCTGTTTCTGGTGTCCTTCAGAGGCCTCAGCCTGGTTACACCCACAGACATCTCTGAAAACAGAGAGCAGCAAAGCCTTTCTTTTCTTTACTATCTTTTATTAAGATTGCTGCCTTGCCTACAGCTCTGCGGTGGCTGGGCCAGGGCACCCCGGGCTGCTCAGAGGAGCAACAAGAGAGTGTTTGTTCCAGCTGAGAGGCCCTTTCACAGCAGGGAGGAGAGAGAAACTCATCTATTTTCACGTGCCCTGTAGGCAAGGAGAGGAGGTGGCTGCTCTGGGTGACCTTTTCTGTGTCTGCTCACAGGGGTTAAGACTGGCCGTTGTTTGAAAGACAGGGACAGCATCAGAGGGACTTGTGAGATACTGGCCTGGTGCCCAGTGGAGAAAAGATCCAAGCCCAAGTACGTGGCCATCCTATCCTGTTTCCAAGCTCAAGTTGCTTGGGTTGTGCATCACCCAGGGTGGTTTCTGTGTTCCCTCTGCTTGGGTGCTTGCTTGAATGTTGGCTGTTGGGTGCAGGAGGGAGCTCTGCAAGGCCCCCATGGCAGGACTGGCCCTCTGCTCCTTCTGCTTTGCTCACTGGCTGTCCCAGGGCCATTCCCAGCTCCAGGGACATCCCCTTAACCTGCGCCCTCCTCACCAGCTCCTTGTTGGCAGTGTGGGGAAAGTGGCACGGCTGGCCTGGTGCACCCAACCTATCGGATGAGGCTGTTTCTAGAACGGCAATTCAAGATTCAGCACGTGGGCAGGGGCAAACATAAGCCAGAAAACAAACCCTTGTTTTCCAGGAAACCACTTCTTGGCAGTGCAGAAAACTTCACTGTTTACATCAAGAACTCAATTCGCTTCCCCAAGTTTAAGTTTTCCAAGTAAGTGCAGGTGCTCAGAGATCCCTCTGTCCCCTCCACCAATGACCTCTGTTTGCCCCTCTGACCTTCTCCTGCTGCAGGGTTGGGATGGGGAGGTGGGTGTTCCCTCTGCTAAGGGGATCATGAGGGCTTGGGGCTTCTCAGAGAGCAACTGGGATAAGGAAAGCTGTCCTTCCCCAGATGAGATCTGGTGGCCCCAACAGCTTGGGATGCACCACAGCTCCTGAGGCAGGTGGACCTCTCTGCCAGCCTGTGCATAGTCGGGTTCCTGAGCTGCTTCTGCTCAACAGATATTCCTCCTCTTCCATAAAAATATTTGGACAAGGCTGGGAGAAATGCAAATTTAAAAATATTTGTTTGCATTTGCTGCTGCAACATGAACAAGCTAAAGCAGTGTAGAAAGGTGTATGTTGTAGCTGTTCTTCTGGGCTCAGATAGACATTTGTAGCATCCTCATTGCTTTTCCTTGAGAGAACCAGGTGGCCCTGGAGAATTCTGGCAACCTGCTCCATGCCAGTTCTTTCCTGAGCCCAGATTCAGCTGGCCAAGTCCCTGTCTGTCCTGGCGAGGGGCCAGGCTGCCTTCCCTGGGCCAGCAGTGGGGTGGCTTGCAGGGTGACAGCGCTGGTGGCACAGTGCCGTTTCAGGGATGTTGCAGAAGTCTCTTGTCTCTGCAGTCTTGGTGTAGACTGTGGAGGCAAAGAAAGAGGGAGGCAAGGCGGGTTTCCCTCTTCCCCACACGCAGGATGAACGTGCTGGCGACTGATAACGAGTCGTACCTGAAGACGTGCCGCTACAGCAGCGCCGAGCATCCCTACTGCCCCATCTTCCTGCTGGGCAACATCGTCCGCTGGGCTGGGGGCGACTTCCAGGAAATGGCCTCGGGGGTAGGAGTGCCCCTCGGGCTCACACCACTGCCCAGCTGGCAGTGCTGGGTGGCCCTGAGGGGAGCCGCTGTCCACTACCCAGGGCACCCTCCTGTCCAGGCTGCACTGGAGAGGTGCCAGTGCTTAAAGTCAAGCTGGTCCCATTTATCCTGTCCCCAGGGAATGGGAGGCAGGGTGATGTGGGTCCTCTGGCAGAGCTGGTTGGGTCAGTTATCTGTTAGTCTGCCCAAACCACTGCTCTACCAGCAGAGATTCTTTGTTTCATTTCAATGTTAAACCCAGAACTTTGGGGACTCCATCCCTGCATAAAAGAGAATCTTCTCCTCTGGAGTATGTTACATCCACTTAAATTAGTGAAATCAGTGTCCTGGGATGAGAAACCTCCTCCTCAGATACCAGCACAGGGAAACCTGGGACTGTGTGTAGAGTAAGGGGATTGATATCACACAAAGCCCATCCAGGAGTGTGTGTGTGCTCATGTCTGTGACCAGAAGTGCAGCTGTTCTTGCCTCTGGGGAAACCTTGCCCAAGGGTCTGACAAATTTGAAGACACTTTAACTCAACTAAGCTTACGCAACTCACCCTGTCTCTCTCTTTTGTTAAGGGTGGTGTGATAGGAATTCAGATTGAATGGAACTGTGATCTTGATAAAGCCCCTTCTGAATGTAATCCTCACTATTCTTTTAGCCGGCTGGATAACAAGTCTGCAGAGTCGTCCATCTCTTCTGGGTACAACTTCAGGTGGGTCAGGAGGAGGCCATGGTCAGTACTGTGGTTAGGCTGGGCTGCTTTGACTCGCCAGCAGCTGGAGGTTGGCAGTGGAGCGGCACCAGCCTGTGCCAGGCACTGCCTCACCAAGCACAGTGCACTGCTCAGGAGGGAGGGAGGGAACTGTGCTCCTGGCAGGCTAGAGCTGGTTTGATAGGGGAACAGCTCTGTATGAAGAGAGGAGTGAATTCAGAGGGGCAGATGGAGTTAAAACCAGTGTTGTTCTGTCCCAGGTTTGCCAAATACTACCGGGATGCCGAGGGGGTCGATTACCGGACGCTCATTAAAGCCTATGGAATCCGCTTTGATGTGATGGTGAATGGCAAGGTGAGGTCCCAGGCCAGAATAGTCCAGAGCCTGGAGAGAAAAAATGTGGGGACATTTCTCAGTGGGAAGGCAGCTCTGGGATGAGGGCAGCATCTCTGCCTTGCCCTAGGAAAGGGGTCTCCCCATTCATCCATATGGAGCTAATCCTGCCTAAGAGAGATGACCTGGAGTGCAGCTGAGCTTGCAGCTGGTTCTACCTAAAACCAGGCTCATGTAAAGCCCAGTAGAAGTAAATACACCCTAGACTTATTCTCTATTCATATGCACTGCAGAAAAGAAGGAAGAATAATCCAGGGATGGTGCAAGCTCCAAAATGCAGCCGGGGACAGTTGGACCTGAGCCACACTAAGACCTTTAGCCCCCAGGATTGTTCCCTGCGGATCTTCCGTGGTTGTGCCTGCTCCATGGCAACAAAACACACCCACGGGCAGCAGCTGCCTCCCCCGTGTAGTACCACACCCTTCAGTTTGTTCTGCGGGTTGCTCTCTCACTGATTGCTTCATGACTTTTCTTCTTTCAGGCTGGGAAATTTAACATCATTCCCACCATTATCAATATCAGTTCAGGGCTGGCGCTCATGGGAGCGGTAAGTGAATGTTTTGTCTTAAAGTAAAATATTCAGACCCAGAACTCTCCAGTAGCTGTGAGGAGGAGAAATATAATATATATACCCTATAAAATGCTTGAAGAATGAAGGAAAACACAGCTTCTACAAGTTATTCTTTAATTAATGCTCATTGGTAATGAGATCAGAACACTTACTCTTCTATTCCAAAGATAAACCACAAGTTCTTTCTCTTTGCAGGGAGCTTTCTTTTGTGACCTGGTGCTGCTGTATCTGATTAAGAAGAGTAACTTTTATCGGGGCAAAAAGTACGAGGAAGTGAAGTAAGTGGGCTTGGCTTTGTGTTAATGTCATGCCTTTTTATGAGTAATAGGAATAGAAGATACAGGAGCACAGTAACTGTTAATGACAAACACAGGCTAATTGCAGGGAAATAGATTCCTCCGAATGAGTTCAGCCAAGTTACTGGCTCCCTCTGTAATTCATGGCTGCGGTGAGCTGGGGAGCAAAGGCAGCTGCTGTGTCACAGCTGGACTTGTGCTCTTGGTCCCTGATGACTGAGGATGGAATTGGGGCAGCTCCAAAAGCCTCATGAAACTGAGATATGGGGTTGAGCTGTATGGAGGGGCCTTTGGGGTAAGGTGTGACTGGCCTGGCTGGGAACCTCTTGCCCACGTTGCTTTGTGAAGCAAAACCTGCCTCTTGCCCTGTGTGTGACCTGTGCTTGTTTCCTCGGGTCCAGCTCCAGGAAGTCGCTGTCTAGTCCCACGCTGAACGGCAACCAGAGCCCAGAGCAGCTCGGGGGGCTTTAGGCACAGCCAGGGCTCTGCCAGCCCGGCTCGTGTGCCAGGACAACCACACGGGTGTGACATCACACCAGCACTGCAAGCTGGAGGTCAGGGCTACTCTCTGGTACCAGGATTCCCAGAGGAAAAAAAGGTCCTGTAAAGACTACGCTTGTTCCATGAGATTTCCCTGGTATCCTGAGCTTGCAACACTGTGTCGTCATTATGGATTTATAAAAGAGTTTTATAAAAGGACAAAGAAGGCACCAAATGAATGTTTTTATATCCACTGATAGATGTATCTGTACCTACGCCAATAGCCAGTGTTGTCCTGTGGCTGTGCTTTGATTCCACGTGTGGAAGAGCCATGATGGGAACCACCAGTGGCACTTTGAGAAGGGCTGAGGCTGAGATCTGACTTGTCTCCTGCCCCACGGCCTTCCAGCCAGTGCTTCAGCCCCTGCCTGTGTGCCGTGTGTGGTCAGCTGTGAAGCACCAGGACTGCTCTGGTTGGGAAGTGCAGGGAAATGCGGAATTGGAGCAGCTCCCAGAGCTGGGGCAGGGGCTGTCACCCTGCAGGCCTGTGGCAGGGTGAGGGCAGCCACTCCTGTGGGGGTGTGTAACCACTAGGGCTGAAAAAGGTGCTTCTCCAGGAAAAGCCTTCCCAAGGTGCTCTGCTCATCTCAGGAACAGCAGGAGCAGGGATGGGTTTAGGTTCTGCCTCCTTTGTTCAGTGCCTGGTTTCATTTGCTCGGGACTGTCCTTCCTGCATCACTTACCCGTTGCTCGTGGTGGGGAGATCTGGATGGGGCACTTAATGCTTCTGCATTTCTCAAAGTACCCCGAACTGTGCTGCAGACTGAAAAGGGGAGCTTTGCCAGGCTCCTCCAAACACACAAACAGCAGAAAATTTAGAAGACATCTGTGCTACTTCAGCACCCTGGTGACTTCCAGGAAATACAAGTGCTTCTTTGTTTCTTAGTAGAGAAATCAGTCTCACTGCAACCCATTTTGTCAATTTATGCTCATGTGGGGATGTAACTAATCTCAGAAAAGGGCTTATGGAACATTGTTTAAAGTTTGCATTTTCTTGAGCTGACAGGAACTGCCTCACCAGCTCCTGAGGACAGCAGTGAATCAATATTTCTGCCTCATTTAAAGCTTGCACAGCGTGGCTCGGTGCAGGCTGAGCAGTGGTGTCAGTGCTGGCACTGTAACTGCTGAGAGTCCTTGTGACAAAGATTGAGTGTTTCTGTGCACTCTTTGAGTACCAAGATTTAAAGGGCTCCTGCTGCAGTGTCCTTATGTATTTCTGGAGAGCAGGTGGCCTTCAGGGAGCTGCTGCCATCGAGTGTCTGCACAAACAGCACCAGCAGCTGCACCCACCTCTCTGTAACTTCTTTGAAGTGCTTACTCTGAGGTACAGGTTGATTCTAAATTAAAATTCACCTCTGATAGCAGTGTCAAACTCTGAATCCAGCCCTGATAGCAACATCACCCAGTCTAGTTCGCTCCCTCTGCTTCTGTGTAGTGAGTCAAAAACGTAGTTAGAAAATAGGATTAAACAGTGGAATTAATTTAGGATAAGCTGTGTACCTCTGATGCTCTAATCTCATCCAAAACCTCTTCCCTTCATGCCAGAAGTCTCTTGTAGGCAAACACAGTTCACCATGTGTGTAACTGCACTAGTCAGGCCCTCCAGAGTTACCAGTACAACAGCCCAGGGTTTAATTCTAGCTGAGCAATTTCTAGATGGTGAAATACATGATGAACCCCACATGTGGCATCCAGCCCAGGCACTAACATGCAAAACTGACTGTGCTCTGCTGAAACCACTGTTTTAACTTGACAAAACAACCTCCTCTTGTTAGAGGACCAAAGCTATTGCCTGAATTTAAGTCTTCAGGTCCCCCAGATTCCCTGTTTCCCTTCCTCATACTGTGTAACACAATTCCCACAACCCCTGCTGTTAATAAAACATAACCGTATTCCTTCTCAGGAGATTGTTTCTTCAGTTTGATTTGTTTTCCTCTTTGTATTTAATGGACAGCAATAAAATGTGTCCTTTTAGGGCAAGGCTCCCTGTTCTGTACAGTGTGTATGAGGCTGCACACATCACCTCCAACAAAGTGTTTGACTTGTGACAGCATCATTTAGTGGCTTCTCTGGTGGCCAGTGAAAAGCATCTCTGACAGGATCACTTATGATTACAAGTACAGATAGCAATTGTGGAAGAGAACATTTGCACTGGCAACTCAAATACATTTACTTACACTTAATTCCATTATTTCCTTGTCAGTGGGTAATTTCAGAGTGCTGTTACAGGCTGCTCCAGCAGTACTTCTGTGTGAGGGCAGACAGCAAATCCAGAGGGGATTGTAACTGGTGTGTGTTACCCAAAACACAAAGGACACAAGGGATTGCATTAACCAAACCCCAAGGCCCCGCCTGCACTCAGGGACAGCAGTCAGTCCTTACCCAGCAAACAAACACTCACAGGAGGCATCCAAGTGGTGCTTCACATTCAGTTTAATTAGAACAGTGCTACTGATTAATTCGTACTTGGACATAATTTACAGACGCGTTACCGACAGGAGCCAGGGAGCGCAGTTTGGTGGGGGAGCTGGCCCAGGTGCGGCGCCTTCGGGCTCAGTACACGTGCACCATCCCGTACAGGAAGGTCCAGAACAGCACGTAGGTGAAGAGCCCCCCGACGAGCCCGCCGGTGAAGAGCGGCCGCCGCGACTTGAAGTACTTGTTCCAGCGGCGCCCGGCCTTCAGCACGAGCAGCACGGAGAGGAGGACGGAGGCCAGCAGGTAGAAGATGAAGCCGTGCAGGCCGGTGAGGCCGAGGATGCCGGCGGTGGCGCCGGACAGGGCGGACACGGAGGTGCGGCAGTAGTCCAGGATGGCCGCGTTGCCCCGCACGGCCGCCTCGCTGATGAACTGCGGCCCCTCGCGCTTGGCCACCACTGCGGCGGCCATGGCTGCGGGCCGGGCCGGGCTGAGGCTGCTCCTCGGCGGCTCCGGCACTGCGGTGAAGCACAGACACGCTGCACGAGCCCGCCGGGCCCTCAGCGGCGCCCGGGCCGCGCCCCGCGCCCGCTACCGCCTCTCATCCACGGCGGGGGCTCTGCCGGGACCGCCGCGGCTCCGGGACCGCCGCAGCTCGGGTACGGCCTCAGCTCCGGGACCGCC
>VWZD01000829.1:52449-67646 GCA_013396695.1 Sakesphorus luctuosus | reverse complement strand
GGGGGGAGGGAAATTAAAAACATATGACCATTAATATAAAGAAGTAAGAACTTCGATGGCAATAACACTGTTAAAAATTCAGGTTAAATAGATATTTAGTATTTAAAATGCAAGAGGGCCAAAATGCCCTGATACAGTTAGAAATAACCTTAGGATTCAAACAGAGACAGTTTAGTGCAAACTGCAGTTTTAATGTTTATCAAATGTGTATACACATGCACACACAGATACGTGCATTTTTCATTTTTTTAATCTAAAGTTATTGCCCAAGAAACTCACACATTCATATACAAAAATAACGAACTGTTGGGTAAGGGGCATCATTTAACTTTAATCTCCTGTCAAGGGCCTACTCATCTATCACAGATAGGTGGAATGCAAATTTAATTAAAAAGACTGCAGCTCTGGGAATTATTATAATTTTTTCTATCTCATAAGTGTGCTTCAGATCAGAATAAAATCTCAATGTAGACAGAATATGCATGTAAAAATTGATTATTAAAAAAAAATCACATAAAAGGCCTTTCCTATATGGCATGTATTTCTATTTCCATTCTCAGGTTTATTACCAAGTTAATTTTTCTTTAAATGAAGAGTTCTGTAAACACACAGCTTGACTCAATAAATTTGGGGTCAGGCTAAATTTTAGCTTGACTAAATAAGTTTTAAGCTCAGAGGCATATTTTGATATAATTTTATCTCCAGAAACTTTCATTATAATTATTATTTTAGTAACTAGGACAATGTTTTCAGTTAAGTGTTCCTGGGGGGATTTTTTTCATTTAGTCAGAGTGTCTAGGCTCCATGCATTAATCACTTTCAAAGACAGACAAATCAGTTTAAAATAAATGGCTGAAAATGTAAATTGGATATTAAAATCTTTAAAATGTCTTTAAGACTTTATTAGTGCTTTGAATACTGCAGTCATACCAAACACTTTTAAAAAACAAAAAAAAATTTCCAACACTGAAGTTTCTTCATTTTGTTTTAATCCTGACCTCCAAGTTAAATTAGGCAAATGACTTCTCTCTTTAAATCTGGCTGTCATCTTCTGTTAAACTTGGTACCCATTAATTAATTCCAACATGTAGATTTTATTGGCAATGATCTAGAACTCTCAGAGGCACTATATGCTAAAATAACCTTGCACAACCCACAGCTAAGGGTAGATTTCTGTTTGCCATTATTTATTATACATGTTATAATTTCTATGCAAAAAGACATGACAGAACTACTTATCACTATCCAAACATTTGGAAAAAACAAACAGGTTTTCACTGTTTTCTGGCTGCATAAATATGGGATGGTGAGAATTAAATTAACTTTATTTCTGCTAAAGATCACCTTGATTTATTCTAAAGAAAAAATAAATAATTTTACTTTAGTTCAGCAGTTCCAACTTTATAAAAAATGTAAAACAATTTCTTTTCTCTTTGTTGAAAAAAAAAATGCTGGTCTTTATAAATATTGAACCTTTCAGCAGTTTAACTAGCATAAATTTGAACTATCAACAAAATAGATAAAAAAAGTTGATACAAATATCAAAACCTAATGTATACAACTTCCCTTTCTGCAGTACTAGCTCTTACTGTTTGTGTAACTTCTATTTAGATGTAAAAATTGCCACTGAACACTGAATATAGCACAAAATTGATGGTAATTTTAAAATGTATCACAGCAGCCCTTTAATATTTTTCTTCTATCAAACCATTTGGTTTATTCTCTTTTAATCTTTGTTGCTGTTGCAATTTCAATATGATAGAGAGAGCTGATAATTCATCTCATTTATATTGCTAAATGTTTACAATATATAAACTAGAAAATTGGTTAGACTATCTTACCTTACCTACCTGACTGAAAGAACATCATTAGTATACCAGCGTGTCGATGCTGAATACTAGTCTATCCAGGGAGCATTACTCCAAGTTCTAGATAAACTCAGATATGGTTAGATATGAAAAAACTTAAAACCAAAATTACCTTAATTTGAACCAAGTGTTTTGGGAAATGTCTTCTTTTTGTTCCATATTTACTTCATTGTTCTGAAGGGCATTTGCAGTTGCGCAAGGGTAAGCAACATTGCTGAATATTTTTTTTCCAGTGAAAAAATTCTAACCAATTAGCAGGCTAAATATTTTCCTTTTTTAATCTTCCATGATTATTCATCATTTTTTTCTAGATTTGACTTCAGAGACATGCATGTACTGCAGAAGAAAATTTCCATCACTTTTGCTGTGACTTTTTTTAAGTAGCTACATGAAGCGGGGAAACGGTGGGGTTAAATCTAATATTGGTTTATCAAACTCATCCAGGTTACGATGCCCAGAGACAGGACATTCTCTTCTTAGAGGTATCGTCAACTGCTCCGTTTATTGTTTACATTACATTCACACTTAACAAGAGTACAGGAATCTTATTGGACAGTGGCTGGGGTGTGCAAACGGCTCTATCCCCTGGATTGGTGCTTTTCTCAAAAGTATGCTCTCTTATCTGTTCTTAATAGCAACTGCTACATTCTTCTTATTGTTTACTGCTCTTCTTGCTACTGTTCTAAAACACAGGGGCACCGTTTTCCCTTTCTCCCTGGCCTAGACTGTGCATATAGGCTTCCAGTAACACATTATGGCCTGTGTTACTGAAACATTCTTCTACAGGTACATAAAGTGAAAGCCTGTGATATGAGTAGGTCAGGCAGATGTTCAGATGCGCTTAAGTTTATTCCATCTAACAAGCATCTAGATTTGGGTGTTAAATTTTTTAACAGAACTCATCTTCATTTTTTGGTTTGAAGCATTTTGGGGTTGATTGTTTTGAGGAAGAGAAAAAAAAAAACTTAAGTCTCATCAGGACATTTTCTATTCTCCCATGAAAATAGTAAAACAAGACCATTTACAGCACAATTCTAGAGTATTTCTGGAAGAGTTTGTACTAAATATAAAAATAAAACTAACTAACTAACTAAATAAAGAAGCCTACAGAGAAAAAAGAGAAGTAGCTACAGAGAGATACAGAGAAATTGATCAAGCAGTCAGGGAAAAGGTTAGGATAGAATTAAACCTGGCCAGGGATGTGTTAAGGACAACACCACTTCTGGTGAAGCTTCCATTGACTGGAAAAGGGGAAAACTAATGGCCATTTTTAAAAAGAAAAAAGAAGACTCAGGGAACTACAGGCCAGTCAGTCTCACCTTAGTACCTGGAAAAAATTATACAGCAGATCGTACTAGAAACTATGTTAGGGCACATGGAAAATAAGGAGGTGATCTGTGATAGTCAACATGGTTTTACTAAAGAAAAATCATGCCTGAATAATTTGGTGGCCTTTTATCACAGGGTTACAGCTGTGGTGTAGAAGGGAGAAGCAAGTGACATCATCTACTCAGATTTGTGCAAAGCATTTCTCACAACATTCTTGTACAACATCCTTGTCTCTAAATTGGAGAAACACGGATTCAATAGATGGATAAGGAATTAGCAGGATGGTTGTGTAAAGCCCTGGGTCTAAGACACAAGCTGCCTAGGCAGTTTACTTATATTTAAGACTCTCAGGAGTTCACCCACAAAATCTTTTGCAGAGTCTTTAGTTCTTTGATACCTTGAATTGCATAAAGAGAAAAATCTATGCACTTCATTCTCAAGATTTTTTTTTTATTTAGTGGAAAAATAAACATTTGAAAAAAAGTTCTACAGGACTAAAAAACAACCAAGGAGAAGCATTTCACAAAAGTACCCCAGCAAACATCAATCTGCACAACATAGTGAAATACAACCCATTGGTTTTACCCACAACAGGAAGAAAAGAGTAAAAAATGAAATTAGGATGTTAAGAGAAGAAAGAAGTAAAGAAAGAGGTTAGAATAATCAACTGATATGGCTACCAACAGAGGTCACATAACAGCAGATCCCAGGAGAGAAGGTAGGACCATAATGGAGGCTCTATGCCCCTGTGTTTATAAGGTCTGACCACACTGGCCACCCCCTCCCAGGTGGGACAACCAGTTCACTACCCACTCACTGCCCTCCTACCTGGAGTGAGGGGAGCCACAGCAAATCAGAAGCTCCAAGGGGCATGTGTATTCCAGGCTGCCATTTAGGCCAGAGATCCTGTGCCTTCTGATGCTGCCATGAGGCTGCAGGCCTGACCATGGCCCCTCCCCCAACACACACACAGACAAGCTGGTTGATCAGACACAATAATCAGTGAGGTACAAATCCAGCCCCTCACAGGTTGCACTCAAAGAATTACGGTCAGTGGCTCAATGTCCAAGTGTAGGCCAGTGATGAGTAGTGTTCCTCTGGGTTCAGTACTGGGTCTGGTGTGCTTTAATGTCTTTGCTAGTGTTATGGGTTTAACTAGGCCCAAATTTAGGCTTTGATTTTAGAGTAGGCCTCAGATCATCATCTGACTCAGACTAGGTTAGGCCAGCTGACAGCTGACTTCTAATGGTCAGTGGTATTCCATACCATATTCTGACATCATCTCAAATATAAATATAGTGTAGGAAGGTGCTTAACTCAGTCCCCTTCATGGCCAACGCTGAGTGAACATGTTATCACTGTGCAGGAGTGTTGGGCCTTGCCACCACTTCACAGCTGTTTGGTTCAGGAAGTAAACATTTTTTCGTCATCGGTTTTTGATCCTCTCTTGCCGGGTGTCCTTTGGGGGGAGTCTGTTGTGGTGTTTTATGTGGTCTGAGGTGGTGAAGATCTGTGTTGTTAGGTGGGCAATTCAGTGGGGCTGTTGTTGGGTTTTTTCCACATTTGTATATATATGTGTTATATTCTGCTTTCAATTTTCTCTCTTCTATGTAAATATAAAAAAGCTTGCCATTTTAAGTGTTAGTTCTATTTTTTTTTCCTCTCTTTCCCTCAGGGTTGTAGGGGGCCTCTGACTCTGTATTAGGCAGTTGGCATTTTGCCAGCTCAACCTAGCACAGCCAGTGCCATGGACGATGGAACTGAGTGTGCCCTCAGTAAGTTTGCTGAACATACCAAAATGTGTGGGAAAGTCAACCCACTGGAAGGAAGGGATTCTATTCAGATGGACACTGACAGGTTTGAGAGGTAGACCTGTGTGATCCTGATGAATTTCAACCAGGTTAAGTGTAAGGTCCTCAATCTGAGCTGGGGCAATTCTAAGCACAAATACAGGCCTGAAGGAGAACAGATTGACAGCAATTCTGAGGAGAAGTATTTGGAGTTGCTGTTAGATGAGTGACTGGACATGAACCACCACTTACAGCGCAGAAAGTCAATCATATTCTGGGTGGCATCAAAAAAGTGACCAGCAGATTGAGGAAGGGGATTCTGCCTTTAGGATTCTCCTATGAGACCCCACCTGGAGTACTGTGTCCAGCTCTGGGGCAGCCAATATAAGAAGGACATGGACCCAATGAAGCAAGTCCAGAGGAGGACCATGGAGAGTAGAGGTCTGGAGCACCTCTCCCATGAAGACATGCTATGACAGTTGGGCTTGAACAGCCTGAAGAAGATGAGGCTCCAGGGAGACCTTACAGCAGCCTTCCAGTACCTAAATGGGGCCTACAATAAAGCCAGAGAGAGGGACTTTTACTAGGACACGTAGTGATGGGATGAGGGGGTGGGCCTTTAAACTGAGAGAGGATGGGTTTAGCTTAGATATTAGAAGAAAATTCTTTACTGTGAGGGTGATGAGATACCAGAAGAGGTTGCCCAGAGAAGTTATGGATACCCCATCCCTGGGAGTGTTCAAGGACAGGTTGGATGGGTCTCTGAGGAACCTGGTCCAGCAGATGTCCCTGCCCATGGCAGGGAGAGGGAGTGGGACAGAAAAGGATGACACTGGATGATCTTTAAAATCCCTTCGAACCCAAGCCATTCAATGATTTTATGATTCTACAATTCTTTGTATAAGATTGGAAAAGGAATAAAAGGAGGTCATTCTAAAATCCTTGAGAATGATTGAGACACACTACCTAAAACACAGCACTTGAAGCTATACTGAGGTTAGGTAAAAAAAAAAAAAAAGAATGCAGGTTACCTAGGGAATAATGAGAAAGAATACCAAAGGGGAAAATTCGATAAAGAAATAAAAATTAGTTGAAGTAAAAGGGAAAATTACATTAGAGCTAAAACTGTGATAGAAGCCATTCTTTTCATTCCCCGCTCTTATTCATCTATAGTCTTATTTTAGTTCAACACTTTCTCTGCTCAAGCATCTCTTTCTTCAAATTATGAGTGGCTATATGAAAATTAAAAATATAGAGATTTCATAATAAGAACACTGTCCTCGGGTATCAAATAATGGGAACCTTTTCTTCTGTTTTGCTGTTTTTAACTCAGTGTTGCTGTGAAGTACTTTTTTAATATAATTGATTTACATTGATGTGATTTAGATGTAACCATACGTGATCAGTGCACTCAAAATCTTGTGAGGAGAGAGAGGAAACACTAGTCTGTCAATCCAAAGATGAAAGGCAATGACACTTTCACATTATCACAATAGTTAACATTTTGCTTGACATAGGATTAACTTATATTATTAAACTGAAATATCAATTTCATTCTAATATTTAAGAAATTAACATATCATGCCCTGGACATGTGATCTAAGAAGTCCCTGAGAATGTTCTCTCCAAAATTTCTGACAGTGGCTGATGACCTTTCCAAACAGCCTTGTGGTCCCAGTTCTTCTCGGCTGAATTATTCATAGCATTGAAACCCAAAAAGAAAACTTCAGGCAACTCTGAGTTGGATCTAATTGGAATGTGTTTTTAAAAAGAACATGCAGGCTCAAATGATCTCTGCCTTCAAAGACTGTTTTTCTGGATATCAAGTTAGTCAGTGGAGACAACACCTCTTTTACAGAAAGAATCTAAAGCTTTAGAGGTGAGGACTCTTTACAAACTCGAAAAGCTGTGAATTTAAAGAAACATTGCTTTCATTCACAACTACCGCTATGATTTTTTTTCAGATGTCGGGTTTCTGATTTTTAGAATGACTCTTACTTGTCAGAAGCTTCCTTCAAATGTGTCAAATGATGAATGTGTCTCTGCTGGCTGTTTCAAACTACACCCTGACAAAATTTTTATTTTCTTTTTCATTATGCTTTCCTGAAGCTAAATTGAAAAAAAAGAAGTCACATTTGGTCAGAATGCTATCAAGTGTTAGCACACAAGTTATATAGACAAAAAAGATATTTAGTTTGAACTTTTAGTTATGAAATAGAAACAGAGGTCTATGCTGGTATTTACTGTTACTTACTTTGATCTTACTTAAAATTTAGAAAAAGCTTTGAATCTATAGGCTCTTGATTTAAATTTTTCAATTTAAATTTTTCTCAAATATTTGTAAAAATATTTTTAAAAGTATCAATATGCAAACATCAAGCATGAAGTTGCTTCATCTCTTGATAAGGCGTTCATTTAAATTAGCTCAAAAAGCACATGAAATCACTGTCGATTCTAATGGGCCCCAGTTTGGCAAGATACTAAATTTAAGCACTATTAGACTACATGAAATGATCCGAGACAGACGAATTTCATGATTATTCAGTGGAGCAATTCAGTAGTTGTTAATTGCTATCAAGGGACACACAGACCATGCCTCTCAAATGGGCAAGCTCTCCTGGGGAGAAATACTGCTAGCATAAGGTCTTTTCTGCTCACACACTGATTAAATGAGCCAATTAATTAAGTACTCACATGTGAATTACCATGTGCCCAGAGTTAGGGGGAGCATTCAGCTAGAGTAGCAAATTGCAGAGGCAATTGCAAGTCAGGAAAAGAGCCATGGCAGGTGTCAGAGCCTTTCACCACCGGGAGAGCTAATTTCCTCCATCATATCCTTTTGCTCTGCTGACCAAAGGTGAAACTAATGAGCCTGCTACTCCCTGTATTACATACAAATAAGTACCAAGTAAGTACTCCTCTTTGAGTGGATCCATGGAAATAATCATCATGTCATTGATAATTACTTAGTTACCAAGTCAGAAATAAATTCCTGAAGCTTTGTTTGAAACTCCATGCTTCTCTGAAAAACTATTTTCCCTCCTAAGTCATTCATTTAACTCAGCCAATGTATTTAGCTTCAGTACAGCTCTTTTTTTCTCCCATTTTTTCTTCCACTTGCAAGAGCATCTAAAAGAAAAATTAATCCTCAGTCTTCCCAAAGTCTTTTTATATGCCAAAACTGTGCTCTGATGCATTCCTCTTTAAATGTATCTCCCAGCTTTTCCTTTCTCTTGTAAAGTTTTTGCATTCATCACAGAAACACATTAATTTCTGTTTACAAATATAACAATATTGGTTATCCATACCTTATCTCAGTGAAGATCATAAAGAGGTTGCGGCCAAATCCTTTGTGAATCTAATTTTTCACACAGAAATTAAGAATAAAAAAAAATCAAACCCATTACATAGGCCTAGCTAAAATATTTTGTTTCCATTATTGCCTTTGCTCTTACAAACAACCAGATCCCAAAACATCTAAAATTCGTAAAGATTCACTTCATCAAGGTTATTTGTTTTCACAGATTTTTTGCTTATCTTAGAACTCTGAACCGTAATATCACAACTCTGATAGTCTTTGCCCTTTAAATTGTCACACAATCTGATCCAGAGATGGTTAATATACATTTGTTCATATCCCAGCAAAAATGTAGACTTAATGTCTAGTACTGATATTTACCTTCCTAAAGTGATTATCTTGAAACATACCTAGAAATACTCTCAGATTTTAAGAGCTGAAAGACAAGATATTTTAGTAATACATTTCAGCACATATTAATGATTAAATCTGTCTGTTTTGAAAACAAGACTTAATATTGCAATAAGGTCTCTATATTGGTTTGTGAATTTCCTTTTCTCTTCTAGAAATACATTAGCTAACATACCCTTGGATTGCATTGCACTGGAAACCTATAGCTGCCCAGTGATTGACTACAACACCTCAGTTGATCAGTTCCTACCTTATTGCAAAAATGCTTGTTATTACCTCCTGGTGTATGACCTTTCATGCTGTGTGCTTGAATTTCATCCCATTTCTATTACCTGAGTCTTTGGGGTCATCCAATATACCCCTTGGCTATTTCACTCAACTAATGATCCTAGACAAATACCTCCTTCATATTTTTCTTAGTCTTATTTCTGTGACTTCTTCCTTCCTGTCCAGCACTTCCTCAAAGACTCAAAGACTTACCTTTTAGCAAGGTCCAACACTTCTAATTCAGGTCAGTTTTTACACTAGAAAATTCATAGAATGTATATTGATACCTCACCAATTTTTACAGGCAGAAATAAAGTGAAGAAAATATTCATGTGTTACATGGAAGTTAAGTTTTTTATTCTTCTCAAAGAAACGTAATTTGAAAAATCAAAGGCAAGCTATTAGAGTGAGGCAATCCATGGTCATTTAAAATGTACTCACTGATTATGGCTAATATTATCTTTGAACGCAACATTTTTATTTAAGAGTAAAAAATGTTATAGAGTTTTACACTGGGAAGTCAAGGTCATAAATACAAGGCATACACAGATCAACAGTCTCATTGAAATTTTATTATCTGGCAGGAAACTGGGTAAATATGAAGTTATGATTATTATGTTTCTTTGGCCAACATGAACTTAGGTAGGTAAATATTTGTGCATCAAATTTTCCTAGTTCCATAAATGGCATTTTCTTACTTTGTCCTTGTTTAAATATTCCTTATTAGAGAATAGTTATGCAATTAAACACCTCATAATCATCTGTTATACTACCTAAAAACATCCACAGTCTGTGATAGGCAGCTAGGTGAGGACATTTCCTTTTTCTTTCTCCTTCTGAAGAGACAATTTTGTGAAATTTTAATAACATTACAGATTAGCTGATACTCACTATAAGACATAAAAACAGAAAATTGTTCAGAAAACTGTGACTAGCCTGTGATAATGCAGTGAATTTATACCAGCCTTTCACATTACTGAATTTCTTACAGATGATTCTGCAGGTATCCAAACTATTTCAGATAATATAAAACAGTAAGAATATATGCTTGTTGTGCAGAATGTGTAGAATCATAGAATAAAATAATTTAGATTGGAAAAGACCTTTAAGATCATCAAGTCCAACCATTAACCTAACACTGCCAAGTCTATCACTAAACCATGTCCCTGAGTGCTACATTTATGGATATTTTAAATACCTCCAGGAATAGTAACTCAACCACTTCCTTTGGCAGCCTGTTCCAATGCTCAACAACACTTCTGGTGAAGAATTTTCACTAATATACAATCTAAACCTTCCCTGGTACAACTTGAAGCCATTTCCTCTTGTCCCATCACTTAGTGCTGGGGAGAAAAGACTGACTCTCAAGTCTCTACAACGTGCTTTCTGGTAGTTGTAGAGAACAATAAGATCTCTGCTGAGCCTTATTTTCTCCAGGCTCAACAAGTCCAGCATCCTCAGCCTCCTCTCACCAGACTTTTGCTACAGACCCTTCACCAGCTTCATTGCCCTTCTCTGGACATACTTCAACACCTCAATATCTTTCTTGTTGGTAGGGGCCCACAAATAAACACAGGATTTAAGAGGCAACTTCACCAGTACCGAGTACATGGGGATGATCACTTCCTTCATCCCACTAACCACAAATAGCATATAAATACTAATTTTCTGAAGTGCTTAGCACACCATTAAAATATTTAATAGGTAATCAATTTCTGAGAATTTAATGATATAGATTGCAACAAAAAGTAATGATTAAAGCCCAGTTAAAGACAAGCATAGAGGCACCAATTTAGCTCTGTGTCAAAGCACTCCATATTTAAGACGAATTCCTTCACTGTATCAAACAAATTAGAATAGCAATAGTGCCTAGAGGTCCTGATCTCATGTCAAAACTTATTTCTCTGTGAATAAGGAGAAAACAGTTGATCTTCTAGAAAGCTTAAAGTTGCTACTGTTTTCTCTTGGGTGTAGAGGTGGCTTCATGTTTTTGAGCCATCCACATTCATAATTCATCCTAAATTTAATATTTTTCAAACAGAGAAAGAAGGAAATAGAAAGTCTCTCTTTTCTAAGAGTATGTAAGGTATAATATCTTTTTATCTGTTTCAGTTCAGATTATGTTTCTTTCACAAAGCTGAACAGTTTTGCCTCATCTAGGCCTATCTTGCTGTATTTTAGAATTATCAGCATACCTTAACCCAGTAAACACTTCCTAAATTTTTAAGCATGACACCAGTTAGTTTATGTAAGCTTTTCATAAATCTAGCAGAGGCTACATAGCCCAGCACTTGTTTCCGTATTTTACAGGTTGCCTCAAACAAGAGTATTTGCCTACTAAAGCTGCATTTTCCAAACAAAAGTGGCCATCTAAATCTGGTTAAGTAGGTGGTAGCTTAGAAATTTGCATATTTTTTCCTCTTTTTCTCTCTGCCTCACTTTTTCCTATTTCTTTCTCTTTCCCTTTGCCTCAAAAAATAAAAAAAAATCTGTATGACTTCTCATTCAAGAAATTACCTTTTCCCAGAACGGTTACTTCTTTTGCATCTAGTAGGAATGCTACTTACTACAATGTACCTATGCAAAATCTTGCCAAGGAAAATAAATCTGTATTTTTGGGAAAAAGATATGCAAGCTGTCTAGTTAGTCCAAGATCACATGAAGCAAGTATCTAAAAGAAGTATAGTATAACCAAATTCCTAGTTAGACCTATGGCATTTTAAGAGTAGTAACAAACAAAATAGAATTCGAGTGTGCTGCAAGTCACAAAAGGACAAAAATGCATTATATTAGAAATCCATTCTGGCTTTCATAAGGTCTTCTCACAGCTCTTCTACATAAATTTTATTTGAAAAGAAATGGTAAATCCTCATCTTCTGTGTGCACTTTCTTTTAATCCTTGACGTTTTTTTGGGTTTATTGAACATAGTGAAAGATATTAACATTCTGGTCCAAAGGAGTAAAGAACACGATAACCTTAATTGTAGCTACTTAAGCAGTGAGACTACACGACCTCCAGTGGTCCCTTCCAACCTTACCCATTCTATGAAGCATAAAAAGACTAGACACAGCTGGGTGACACTGCTGTCCCAGAGAACAGCTTAGTCAATGACCTGAAAGGAAATGCTTCCCCCAGGTGCTTTAGAAAATGTCATGATCTCTTCAACATGATAAAGCTAACAGGATTATGGAGATCAGGGTAAAAGCCTGTTACAGAGTTAAAAGGTACAGCCATCACAGTTTGAACTTTTAATCTTGAAGAAGTTACAATTTTCTCTCCTCATGGCTGCCATAGACACATTTGAATGCAGACTTCATATTCAAGTTAAACCAGAGAAGAAAACCTTAAGGTCACTTAATAACAAGTGGAATCGTTTTGCAAGCTGAGTAATCCAGCATTCAATACCTTCTGATGCTAGACTCTGGGACTGTAAGAGTTGTAAGTATTCCAGGAGAAAGGTTTCCACTATAGAGAGAAGAATGACTCTTGCTCAAGTCTTCCGGATCACTAGTAAGTGACAAATACTATAATGCTACCACACCTAACCTCAGGTACACTCAAGGTATTTATCTAACATATCAGGGTAAAATTCCATACCATATGTCATCATGGCCAGTATATACGCTAGGAGGAAAGGTGGATAGGTAGAAAGTAGGATACCTCCAATTAAGATAACTCTAAAACATGTAATAATTAAGGACTTTTGGGGACTACTCTGTTCCCAGTTCCTTCTCTGTTGTTACTAGGTCTTGCAACGATGCCCCAGTTGTAATTACTACTGCCGACAAGTAGCAGTAGACCCTTTTTGTTTAACATGCTAACACCTAGACCTTCAGTGAACTGTGGCCAGTGTACAAAAAAGATCTTTGCACACAATATAAGAAACTAATGTCTCCTTTCTTCTATCAATCTGAATTTTAAGAGAAAGACAACTATATCAGTTTAGTTCCATGTTCACATTGACAGAGCTGATGAACTATGTTGTACAGAAGCAATAGTGTATAAGGTCAGGCTTTCTCTGTAAAGAAACATGTCAAAAGGACAACAGCTCTGGAAGTCAGGTCTCACTGATATTTTTCTGTTTAAATGTTATTTCAAGTATCGGAAGTATCGTACTTCAAGCATCAGGCACTACCAACATTATTCTCTAACTGAATGATACTGATCATGATCACATTCTGATGAAGTGTACTTTCCAGGTCAATTGTTTTGATGGTTTCTTGCAATATTACATGGAGCAAGTCAATACTGCAAATGAACAAAAGATAAAATCCTATTTGATCCATATGTGTTCCTTTGCTATTCTATAAACTTATAATATGAAGCTAAAAAGCAGCTGGTAATTATCATTAGGTAAAATGTTCATAATGGATGCATTATGAAAGTTTCACTGAAAAGTTTAGATAGATTCATGCAGTATATAGTGGCATAAACAAGTTTATGTAAAACACAGCAGAAGCCTGACTTTGTTGTGTCTTGGAAAAGATGAATATATCTGATGTAAATCAAGGCACTCACACTGGAGATAAATTAAGTGTTAGAAAAATAAAGATAGTTACAGGGAAATGGAAGGTTAGCAGTGAATGAATTTAGCTTCTGGAAGCATAATAAACTAGAAAAGAGTTGAATTAAAACTAAATACATGAAGACCAACAACTGTGTGACCATTTCTCTTCATACTTATGAGTTAAGAAAGGCATAAAAGTTGATAGTCTGAGGTTGACTCTAATTTACCAGCCTTATGCAAATCAGTTAAGTGCTGTTAGTTCTCCAAAAGAGAGAACATCTCGGGCAACTACACAGAATAGCACATCTCCTTGAGCATGACTCTGCTTTTCAGAGTCAAGCTGAGTATGCTAGAGGCCCATCACCAACACTGGTCTGAGCCAGCTTTTCATTCTTCAAAAACATTACACACATTCTACATAAAGACCTGCCCACAGAGATCTGTATGCTAATCATTTCCAGACTGCATTATTGCAACCCACAATTCAGGGATCTGAAACAGAACAGTATCCCAGTTCCTTCATGTATTGGTGGTATATTGCTCTCCTCGGTTAGCAACTAGCAAACTTGCTAACTACAGGATCCAGGGTATCATTCTTCCTTCCCAAATCTTCTGAGTATATACTTTCCCAGAAATTTACTGATGAAAAAACTCAAAAAGAGTTTTCCAAGATCAAAATAAACTTGTTTACTAAAGGAAATAATGCAAGACCACATGCAAGTCTTGATATATATAGAGATGTTTATCTGCTTCCTCCTCTAATGCAGTCAACAATGTTTTTGTAAAGTACCTAGAAAGCTTTCCTTTTCTGAGGGTATGGACTGGAGGCACTGGATTTTTTGGTTTCCTTTAAAACATCAAAGGATCTATCACCAAGTTTTATATCAGTTTTTCATTAAAGTTAGTTTCACCAACCTCAAAGAACAGTCTTCATCTTTGCTCTCTTCTGACATGTTTTTTGAATGACAAATCTGCAGTACACACATAAATATTTCCATTATTTGAAATGAATATTACAGATCCTTTCTTCTAAAACATATGATTTATATGACTGGTCTAATTTAAAGCCTACATAGAAAAAAATAATTCAGTGAAAGATCAAAATCAACTTTCATAAAAGATAAGGAAGCCCTAGAAAGATTATAGGAAAATTGCAAACATGACAGTAATCTGTTCTCATGCCAACCTTCTGAAACTTTTTCTCAGTCTTTCCTACACCCTGATTTTGAATTCATCTCTCCATCAAATTTCCTACCTTTTATGGCCTTCTGATTTATACAAGATCTGTTTTACCTTCTGCTGAAATTATATTCTGGGATTATATGCATCAAAACAAACAAAAAAATTTTTTGAAGATCATTTTGCCATTCATATTTTTGGGTGGTTTTTTTTAGTGTTGGTTTTTTTTTTTTTTTTTAATTCTCCCTCTAGGAGTTATATTTCTGGATTTCCTCTAATTATTTAAGATGTGGGGAAAATTTAATCAAATGAAAACATTTTAGCCTATATATTTTCCACTTTCCTAGGATTTTCCAAGACATACTTTCTTCCCTTGCTGGATGATCCCTATGAACCACAGCTGCCATGTTTACAGTAGGTATCCAGCATTTTTAGTAGTCATTGAGACACTGGGGATAGTTTTCACTACACATAGACATTATCTGCAAATATATATATGTATACATGCACACATGTTTGTAGTATAGAAGGTTATTTGTTAAAATGA
>VWZD01000829.1:38288-49893 GCA_013396695.1 Sakesphorus luctuosus | reverse complement strand
CAACAGAGTATGGGTTTTTTTAGAGACTTTGTTTTTCTATCTGAGTGAAAGAAAAATACAAGTCCACTTTTTCATCCTGTCAAAGTGAATAATTTTTTCTTCCTGGACAAAGACAGCAAAGACTAACTAAAAGACTGACTGGTCCATTCCAGTAGTCTTTAACATTCAAGTTCAGAGTTTGTGCACAAATGAATTCCTAAGAGTAATTGTACCACTAACACAGAGGTGTAGTTTAGGTCATACACTTACCTACTCTAAATAAAATTAAGCTAGTCATTCAGTCTTTCCTTGCTTGTATATCACACAGTACCAGAGAATAAAGACGATAATAAGAGCAGAATATAACTACTACTACATAAAGATCAATACACTGACAGGCTGTTGTTGAAGTACATAAAACTGTGATTCCTGCTGCTGCAAGAACAGAAATGTGATTCTGAATAATTGCAATTACATTGTTTCTCTCTGTCTTTTAAAACATTTCATTCTCACATATAAAGATGGGCTCCTATCGATTTTTGACTCACATAACTAAGCACTGCATTTCAATAAAATATGGTATACTTTGCCTGGGCATGATTTTAATGAACAGCCAAGCTTTGTTTGTGCCGTTCTGTTCTGAAGGTCTTGTGTGTGAAGGATTGATTTTTATATCCAGTAGAAGTCTTAAAGCTTGAGCTTACAACTCAACATAAATTCCGTCTTAATTAATACATTCCATCGGCAAATGATTTTTCCAATTTGTGATTACATTGCTTTCCTCTAATCTTGAACACATGGGGTTTACATTTGCCTTGAGGAAAAGATCTATCAGACAAGTGTTCTAAGAAGAAAAGTTGACAAATACTACATGAATGAGTCACAAATGATTCCTGCATTGTGCAAATAGTGAGACTTACTGTTGCAAACAAAGGATGGCAGTGAGCTGGAAATGGACTGATTATTGAAAACTTGATACATTTTTCCAAATGAAGATGAATTTAAGAGCAGACAGTGAGAACAGCTGCCTGGAAGTAGTCAAAAGGCAAAGAGAAGGACTGGAAGGATAGAAAAGAATGATGGTCATTAAGCGATTTCCAAAATACGAAGAACAACGTTTTCAGGAGAAGCCTAACGCAGTGTGTGTCACAAAAAATATGTCTCTCAAATAACTCACTGAAGTTATTAGGATGTTATGCAGCAGTGGTTGAACAGATGAAAGACATAAAGTGTTTTTGAAAGACGTATGAGAGTCAACTTAAACAAATTAATCTCAAATTTTCTTTGCTTACCTTTTTGCATTTTAATCTTACCCCATATAATATGGTCATATCAACAATAAGATATTTATTTCTCCTTCTTCTCTGTAGGGAAAAAAAGTCTGAAAAGAAAAAAGCAGATCAGTAGTAATGAAGTAACTCATTCCTTGTTCTTTTTGATCTTGTAAATTAATCAATAGAAAACACTTGCCAATTTTCAAGACCAATTACATACCTAGCACTATATTTTCAAGGGTTTTTTTCCAACAGTGTCTTTCTGAAGGAGTTAATCATTTAATAGATCTATATGAATGAACTTTTTGAAAGAAAAAAGATTAAGAAAATACACAGTCTTTACTGAGGAATATTCGTATGTATGCAAGAATTTTCACTTATGTTACTTCTAGTAAAATTAATTTCAATTGATTTCTTCCTTGTTCTCTACCACTAATTTTTCCTCCTTTTTTTTTGGTCGAGTATGTTTTTAGGCACCACATTTTACAAACCAACTGTAAAAAAACTTCCTCTCTTCAACACTACAAATGTCATTTATTCCTTTTTCATATTCTACATTCATTTCTTTATTGTAATTCTAACTAACGTTAGTGTGTGTGTATATATGTGTATATATATGATCCAGTTTTCAGTCAATCTAAATCAGTCCCGCTGCATTCATCCTAGTAAAAGATCAGTGTCTTAACAGCCTGCAGAACAAGCCCCACATACTCCTAAATCTGTGCATTCACTGCATAAAGCAAAAAGGTCTTTGCCTAGAAGAGAGGCCTGTTCAATCTTTTCCTGACCATATAATTTCTCCATGTATTTTTAAGTTGTTCAGTGTCCCCCTATTGAACATCATTGCGTATAGTCTGCATTGCAGAAAATCTTCAGAAGATATGTCTCTTGATGACATATTTGGGTAGCTATGTTCTTCTGATTTCCCTTCTTTTCAGTGCAGGAGTTTAAAAAGATTTGAAAAGGGTAGAGCTGTTTTTGGCATGAGCTTTTATAGGTATAGCACAGCTACTGCTGTCCTGGAAAAAAAAAAAAAAAGAATGAACTAGAAAGTGATAAGCCCTTGAAAATAAACTTCTTGCTCATCAATGTAGTTTCATTTCCTCTTTAGTTCTTTATTAGGAGAACTAATAAGTAATCAAGCAGTAAAAATCTACAAATACGCATCTAATGACTTAATAATACATCTACCTTACCTCTTTCTTGGACAGATGTTAGAATCTGGAGTTTGCTACAGAATGCTTCAGGCAGATGCTCAGTCAGACTGCATGCTGTCATCCCAGAATTTCTTTTTCTGTGATATGTCTGACTAATATTCAGCATATGTCAAAATAAAATTATAATCTCCACTTCAGATTAATATCTTTATACCATATCAGTATTGATAAGTGTTCTTTTTATTAACTGAAGTAATCTTAATTTCTTCAGACTGTGTCCAAACTCAATTTGACATATAATATGTTGCTGGGGACATTTTTGTGTGTGTTAGTTGGGTATTTTTATTATTATTATTTCCACAGAGCTCTTGAAATTTAAGCCATGAGTAGCCTCTAGATATGAGGAACAATTTGGAAATCTGACTGTCTTTTTGTTTGGAAATCTGACTGTCTTTTTATAGAGAGTATGTCATTTCAGTAATGGTGATACAACATAGTGTTCAAAATACAGTAATCCAACTTGTATCTCCACTAGAAGTACTGCAATAATGAAGATATTTTAGGAAATACCTATAGTAACAGATACAAATAATAACAATTCTTAATAACAGGAGACTTGAAAAGTAAATCTAATTTATTTCCTAATTTGAAATTGCTTATTAAGGATCAACTTTTGAATAAATACCCATAAATATAATGTTTTTCAGGTTTTTCTCAATGTAGATAAATATATCATTTCAGATGTCACTTAGACAATTAGAAACTGCCAAATATCATACAAAACTTGCAAGACAATCACATGAATTTTACACCACTGTAGTCAGAGTATTGTTATCAATGTATAATGGAACTGGAATTTCCAATTTGTCAAATGCTTCCACTGTTACAAACATACATTCTGAGATATTAAACTTGAAAACCAAAATCATCAGCCATTAAAATTAGGATTAAAATATATTATATCAGACACAAATTTTGCATGCATATTTGTGATGTAATAGTAAAATGCAATCCTTGCTAATAAATCTATGTGGCTATTTTTGTGAAAGAGGTAAAGGAGCAATTAAAGAGAAAGAAAAAAAAAGTATTTCCTGAATTTGATTAATAGCAATTTTGTACAATGTAAAAAGACAAACCAAGATAACAGTTCATAGAACACATTTGAAAGGAATAATTCCTGCCCAAAGGAACTAGAATTTCATAATTTCATAAATTGACTGTGCAAAAAGTCCCTCTACATCTTTCTTGTAAGGCCCCCTTTAGGTACTGGAAGGCCACAACAAGGTCTCCCTGGAGCCTACTCTCTTCTCCCCCAGCTTTCTTAGCCTGACTTCATAGGAGAGGTGCTCCAGCCCTCTGATAATCTTTGTGGTCCTCCTCTGGATCAGCTCAAACAGGTTCATGTTTTTCTTATGTTGGAAGACCCAGAGCTGGATGCAGTACTTCAAGTGGGCTCTCACAAAGGCAGAGCAAAGGGGGAGAATGATCTCTTTCAATGTGCTGGCCATGCCACTCTTGATGCAGCCCAGGATGCAGGTGACTTGCTGGGCTGCAAGTACATATCCTTAACTCATGTCCAGTTTTTTAGCCACAAGAACTCCCAAGTCCTTCTCCAAAGGGCTGCTCTCAATGAGCTCTTCTGACAGCCTGTACCTATGTCTGGCATTGCCCCCACCCAGGTGTAGTGCCTTACCCTTGTTGAACTTACGTTCTTGTGGGTCTACCTTGCAAGTTTGTCCAGTTCCACTGGATGGCATGGCATTCTTCTGCTGTATCAACTGCACAGCTCAGGTGTGTGTCATATTCAAACTCGCTGAGAGTACACTCAATCGCTCTATCCATGTCATTGATAAAGATGCTAAAGAGCATCAGTATCGACAGAACCTTGAGGGACATCATTCATCACCAGACTCCACCTGGACGTAAAACCACTGATCACAACTCTCTACAGCCAATTCCTATGTGGTAATAGTCCATCATTCAAAAACATTTTTTTTCCAATTTGCAGGGAAGGATGCTGTGTGGGACCATGTTGAAAGCCTTACAGAAGTCTAGATGAAATTGGTCACACTTTCCTTGTCTCCAATTGCAGTTCTCAAATCCTCAAAATCTGACTACACACTTTTGCAGCGATGTTGTCAGGGGAAATTATTGTATTTTAGCTCAGAATATAAAGACATGGTGGAGGAAATTACTGAGAAAAGTATTCCCAAGATATAAGGCTCGTGTAAGTCTAAGCTGTATTTGAACACCTGTCCAAAACTATAATGCGAAATTTTAAGTCCTTTTTAGGTTCACTTTTCATTGATATAAACATCATTTACTGCATGCACTATCACTTACAGATCATTATTTGCGAACGCTGTCACAAGACTGATGGTGGCTATGAAAGATATTCTTTGTGTTTAAAGCAGGATCTTAGAGCAGATCACTACATAAAACAAATACTATCTTCCCAGGATCCATTTCCCAGATCTCCCGGGTGTTTTCACACCTTACTTACTTCCCTCATTAAATCTCAAACTAACCTGTGGAGCAAGCAGCATCAAACAGTTCTGACTTCATTAGAGTAGTATGGCATGTAAGAGGCTTTATTCAAGTATATTTCTCTTTATCAGAGAACTCTACCTCTGCATTCCAGTTCTGCTTACTGAAAGACCTTCAGATATTTAGTTGAATAACTGCCTCATGTTCTGTGTATCCAAGCAAGTGGATTTAGCATGCTTATATAATGTCAGCACATCAAGCTTGCAAAGACACATGGGGTTGTACAGTAATGTTTAGGAGGTGGAGGGAGAAAAAAAATGAGTATTCATTAAAGATGAAGATTTTTTAATTCCAAATACTCAATATCTGTGTCAACTTTCTAATTCCTGGCTGTATTATTTCATCCAAATACAGAAATTTTACAACTTGCTATTAGAAATGAATTGCAATTTGATAACTTTTAAAACCTGAAATGAACCTTCTTGTCTTTCAAGTTACAATTATGTGTAGTAATATGTTACACATAGATGAAAATTGAAAATGGTTCTGTGAAACTTACTGTGCCCATATGGTTTCAGAAATTTCTTCATGAACATTAGACTAAAAGCTCTTGGGACAGATAAGAGCTTTCAGTGGTTTCTTCAATTTCTAGATAAAAAAAGATGTGCTTTATTTTTCAAAATCAAAATAGAAAAGTTTATTATTCAAATAGTTTTAAGCACTAAAAACAAAAAAGAAAGAAAAATAATATAAAAGAGTTCTTATTTATAGAAGAAAAATTATTTTTCACTATTTTTCAGAAAAATTCTCACTATGGAAAAAGAATACCAAAATTATAGAGCCTGTTCCCATCCAATGCTATCCCTTAATAGTTTTTTTAATCATAATTCTGTTTCAAATAAGCTCTGTCCTATTGTTTGCACTGGAAGAAACACTGAAGAGGGGTAAAAAAACCCCAAACCAACAAAACCTGAACGAAACAAAACAAAACAAACAAAAAAAGCAGACAAAACAGGGAAAATTGACTTACATTGACTGCTTTAGGAGCCTTAGTGATGCAGAGTTCTGTTATCTAACAGTCAGAACTAGACATTTAAACACTGGTTGGAATGAGGTCAAAAATAAAGTAAGGAAAATATCTTTAAAAAATGCAAATAACTGCATTTTTATACCTACTCATTTTCACTTTGACATCTTTCTCTAGAATACATTCAGAAGACTGAAGTGAAGGGGGAAAAAACCTTATTGTCAACTATAAATCTCCTTAAAAGTAATTTTCAGCACCTCAGAAGGAATTAAACTATTATTGTACAACAGAAAAAATATAGGGGAAATGAAAACTGGAAACAAACTTTCACAGTATTTAAACACTAACTTTGAAAAAGCCATTTAAGCTGGTTTTAAAGTTGCATTTTGCGACCCCGTTGACTTCTGTGAAAGTGTTCACATAATAGAGCAAGCTGCTAATACCCCATTCTTTTTTTTTAGAAAAAAACCCCCTATCTCTTTCTTTATGCTTTTGTTCAGATAAACACCTGGCTTATAAAATTAAGTGACAGAACCTCCCCTGGTGTGCCATTTTTGTAGAAAGCTAACAAAACTTTTAAAAAGTATATATTTTTTGCCTCATTGGAGCTTACACAGCTTATTTTACACTTTTTCCATCTGTTTCTCTGGCTCAGCTGTGGAAACTAGTGTGTTTAATGCAAAGCTGCACCACTTGTCCAAGAGAAGCCTTCAGTCAGCAGGTTCCTGCATACTTCTGGTTGGCAACCCAGCCAAAATATTCCAGGGAGAGGAAGACAGGAGGGGAGGAAAGACAGGAAGGGAAAAAAAGAAAGTTTCTCATTTCTTCTACAAAAGACAGCACTTGTTGGAGCAAGGATTCTTTGAAAATTAATGACAGGAAGAGAGCTATTCATTTCTTGGAGGGGGTGGAGAGTGTCTGAATTAATTATCATTAAAATAACACTCAGGGATATTTATAATGGCTTTTTAGTTGGGATGACAGCTGGCATAAGATCCTGCTCTGCCTTCCATCTACACCACTTGCCTTTTCTCTCACCAACCTCATACCTTGGTTATAAAAGACTTAAGGCAAAGTAGAAAGAAAACATGCAAAAATGCCACAGAATCCCTCAATCCTTTAAGGAATGGTAATCAAATTCTTTAAACATATTTGTATCAGTGCAGCTTAAATTTAGTTGTATTTTTTAGTATTTTATTATTGAAAATAAAGTGGAATTTGAATATTACAGAAGCTTGGAGATATTTATATTTTAATTTCAATGAGTTGCATGTAGTAAGTGCTGCAGCAGTAGATGTGAAAAGTGCAGACGAATATTTCCTGTGGATTTTCTCTGAGTTGTTACATGCCATATAAGCAGGTTAAAAAAAGAGAGAGAGAGAGAGAGAGAGAGAGAGAGAGAGAGAGAGACAAAGAGAGAGAGAGAATGAGGAAAAAAGGTAAAGAATTTTGTGTCTGCTACAGAAGAAAATGGCAGGTCTTAGATGCTAACTCTTATCTACAGACATAATACAGCCACAGCAATGTGAATTTCCACACAACTGCCTGATAGTTCAGTGATAGGTTTCATTTTATTTGGGATTTCGATGCCACCCTTTCCAGCATCTGCCTGCACTGCATTAGACAAAACCAAACCTTAACAGCTGTCATGTGCAATTCATTCTCCCTCTCAGTCTGTCCCTGAGGGAAGAATTCTGTGCACTGGAGTGTTTTCTTTTTGATAAGCTTCTGCTTCTTTTTAAAATGTACATGTTTTTCCTCTATTTATATTAGAGAAAAGAAAGCCAAAAGAATGTGCCTCACACATGAAAAGAAGTACTGAATGTGGAAAGATTTAGGAAAGATAATTGGAGCTGGCCATGCACAGACCTGCTAGCATGAACTAACCAACTACTTTCAGCACATCTGCTCCATATGTCTACACAGAAATATCCATAACAGCACATACAGGATTCATCCTAATTCATGCAAGTCTTCTTAGAAAGTACTTGATGAAAACATTTATATAGGATCTTTTCAGCTAGATTGAAAGGATGGAGATGAAAGCAGTGTTTTTCTCATGGTAACTTAGCAGTATTGGTTCATTAAACACCTGTAACAGTTTCAGAGACACGTCGAGAATATGCCTTTACATTGTCCATAAACTAAGAAAAAAAATACTTTAGGGGCTTTTATCATTAATGTATGTTCAGTGATGAGAAAAATAATGAAGGCAGTCCAGTGTTTCACCCTTTTCCTGCTCCATGGAGTATGAATGATTGTACAGTGAACTCAAGGTATCATCATTACACTAATTTGTCAGAAGGATGTGACAAGCATACAGGGAAGTTCAAGTGCTGATGGATTTTCAGAATTCTGAAACATTTTGGGCTGGGATATTTATTTACCTGAGCACGTATTTTGAAAAGCTTATTTTAAGAAATAAGAATACACTGTTCCCACTTGGAAGCTGAAGATAATTTCTACCTTAAATTGTTTAATCAAAAAACAATTAGTTCATACGCTTTGAGAATTGACTTCAGCAATTCCCTCTGTTCTTCAGTTCCTTGTCTGCAAAATAGAAATACTTTCATTTGTTTTCTCATGTATCTGCACTTAATAAGAACAGCTGTTGTATATATCTGCTAAGTGATAAGTTTTTAAAACAAATTCCACATCTCTGTGATCTTCCTTTCTGCATCAGTATCTATGAGGCACATCAGATTTATTGATATGTGATATCAGTTTTGCTTCTAGATATTCTAATTTTTTCTCCTTTTTGTCTTTTGAACTTAGTGCTTTGTTTGTCCAGTTGATGTTCAAAGTGCTGATGTTTTATCATACCACTTGCCAGACTGTAGAATCTTCTTAATAGAAATGTATTCGCCACTAAATATACTGAAAACAGTAGTTTCAGTAGCAAAGCAGTATTCAGGGTAGCCTTAAACAACAAAAGGATATATTCAGACTTTATTAGGTGGTGTAAACTAGAAATAGGAGTAGGAGGGGAGGCTCTACAGGGATTCATTTCATAGCCAGTGCTCTTCAACATCTTCATAAACAATTTGAATGCAGGACGTGAAGATATACTGTTTGCTGACAACACAAAGTTGGTAAGAGCTGTTGACTCCCTGAAAGGCAGAGACATCCTGCAGAGAGGTCTTGACTAATTAGAGGGCTGTGCAATCACCAACCAGATGAAGTGTAACAAGGTCAAGTGCCATATTCTGCACCTGGATGGGACAACCCTGGAAGAATGTACAGACTGGAAAACGAAATGCTGGAAAGCAGTGCCATGGAAAGGGACTTGGGGGTCCTGGTTGATGGAAGCTGAATATGAGTCAGCAGTGCCTTGGCAGCCAGGAGGGCCAACCATATCCTGGGCTGCATCAGGCAAAGCATTGCCAGCTGGTCAAGAGAGATGTTCATCTCGCTCTGCTCTACACTGCTGCAGCCTCACCTCAAGTGCTGTGTGAAGTTTTGTGTGCTGCAGTACAAAAAGAATATAAAGCTATTAGAGAGTGTCCAAAGGAGGGAACAAAGATGGTGAAGGGTCCAGAGGGGGAGCCATACAAGGGGCAGCTGAGATCACTCAGTTTGTTCAGCCTTCACATTTTGGATTGAAATACTTATCAAAACAGAAAGAAAGCACAGTATGGAAAAAAAAATAAGCCCCAAATATATGATGAGATTATCCATATGGAATATAAGGTATCCTGTTTCAATTCCTTGCTTTGAAAGTTTTGTAACTCCATGCTACTTCTTAGTTTATTTTACCATTTTACATTCATAAATATTTCTTCTAGTCAACTTCTGAGTTTCATCCTAGTGCAAAATAGAATGAAATCGCTCTTGAATCTATGAATCACACTTCTGTTTTTCAGCTCATCTGACTAAGAGGTACAAGTCAGTGTCTTGGAATCTGATTTGCTGATAAAGAGCAAGTGCTTAAACAGTGCTACTTCTGTGATGTGTCACATTCTCTCAAACACAGCTTAAATAGCAAGGTATGACTGAGTTCTAGGGTGAGGAATGAACTTCTTTCGTCTTCATTTCTTTATATGCCATTCCATACACTACTTAAAAAAAACCCAAAACCAACCAACCAACCAACCAAAAAAAACCCCACCAGGAACAATAAGGCACCTGAGAGTTCAGAGCACATTTTTACCTTTACTTGTATCTTAACCATCTGTACTATGGATTTCCAGCTCTTATGAAAACCCAGCATCGCCCACACATAGTACTTCTATCTCCTGCAAGGCTAATATTTACCACTATTTATCTGTCCAAGACCCTCAGCACATGATTTATTTCAATCACTCAAAGAGCAGTAGGTCAAACGCATACAGGTGCATTAATATTATTTGCTAAGCCCAAGATACAGATCTCAGCAAGATGATATGTGAAAGTGACAAATATAAGAGCATCCCTAAAATGTTAAGGACTGCCTTTTTGTGATTTTCGTATTAATGTCCTTTATTGTCAGTCCAGGAGAAAATGCAGCTCTTCCTAAGAGCGGTGAAACAAAGCTTTCCATGAACTCCCTAAAGCACTTCAGCGCTGATAGCACAAGGAGCATGACATCGTGCTTGAAGAGCTGTTTTTCTTCCCTACTGTCCCCAGCTCTGCCTCGATGAGTTTCTTTACTGGAGTTCTATTCTTTGAATATCCATTTTGACTCTGAAAAATGAGGTTAATGTTTTGGGGTTTTTTTAATTCTTACAGCATTCTCATAAATTCACATCCTTCATTTATATTTTTACTTAAAATAGCTAATTTTTGCATACTGCATTTTTAGTCATTTAAATTGTGACATACTATACGGAGAATGACATACTTTTTATTTTTCAATGCAGGAAAATAAAAAAGAAACACCCTTCATTTTTATAATCTAGACCATATGCAGGAAAAGTCATGTCCTCCAGAAACTGAATTCACATGAATTGTCAGAACCTCTTGTCTGCATTTTGCTTTTTGTTTACAATACGGATGCCTGTTGTCAACATGTTTATTGCAATAATATAAGTATTTCTGGGTTTAAGTATTGATACAGATTATTTACTTTCATTTTCCACAAAGCTAATCAGTATTACTGGGGGAAGTAGGGTGGCTGTGGGGAGATGGAACTCATTCTAACCAGAACCAACAGTTAGTTGATACTGTAATATCATAGACAAATATGCGGTCATAGCATTGTGTCCATGCATGTTGAGGGTTTGTATAAAAGTGATTTTAAAATTTTATTCCACACATCAGTTGTTAGAATTGTTCATATTATTGAAGGGAGGGGAAAAAGGAATAAAAAATAACTTAGTAAAAAAAGTTTTTTGTTCTTCATAAGTTTTAACTCATTACCTTATTGTGTCACTACACAGATAATATTTTCATTGACTTAGAACTTCTTTTGTAAATATCAGCTGTTCTATTAAAGACATATAGGAATTATCAACATATTTAACCAAAATATCACATAGGAGTAAAGGAAAACATCTTTGTAATATTTATAGTGATAGTACACTTGAGGAAATTACAGTAGTAGCTATATGTAATCTTTAACATTCTGAAAGGTGGATTGTAAGTCTCATATGGATTAACTACACATTATTAATTTCACTATAGAATATTTTTCCCCTTAGGCTGACTCCAATGAACTACTCCTGCATCAGAGAAGAAATGTGAATGAACAGCAAAACACACAC
>VWZD01000829.1:1594-38246 GCA_013396695.1 Sakesphorus luctuosus | reverse complement strand
ACACACACACACACACAAATCTAAACAAAACACGCAGTGTAATCCTAAGATGCTCATCTAATCAGGAAAATAGGCTGAGCCATACGTACTAATGAATGTAACTGCTAAACCACAGGCACTATATTCAAATTCCTTTTACAGAGGCAGGTCTGTTCGAGGTGACAGTAATTCTGGCAAAATCTGAATATATACTAGAAATTCAAGTAACAGGTAACTTACTCTTCCTTTACAAGCAAAATATAACGGGATATTACCAAAAAAATGGAGTGGAGTTTAGCCATGAGAAAAAAAAAATATTAAACAAAAAATTGCAAATATTTATCTGAGCTAGCTCTCATTTACAAACTTCTAATTGAGGAGGACCCCATAAAATAATAAATCCTGCATTATCTGTATGAAATATGCTATAGTTACAGTGGACTATGTACATGTCTAATGTAACAGGTTGTTAGATGTTTCCCAGCAGATGCTTCAAAGCAAGATGCAAAAAACATTTCAATGGCATTTAAGTAGTGTCTAAGAATAAAATTCCTGCGGCAGATGAGAAGTAAATAACTGCACTGGCTGTTATACTTCAATGATATCTACCTGCCACATTTTATACTCTGTTTGTTACAGCTACATTAGTTTAATGCATTTCATTGAATGCTGGTATATCTAAATCTTGTTAACATGTGTTTAGAATGATCACATTTTAAATAATAAAAGAATTAACACCAGAGAGCTCTATTCCCTATGTTGTTTAAGGTACCACTGCAATTGAAACTGGAGGGGCCAGAGCTGGATGTTCAAGGACTGAATCATTGCAGAGAAGGCTAACCTAATGAAAGACACACACAGGTGGGAGGTCATAGGTCCACTTCTCTGCTCATGCAGTGTTACCTAGATTTGGCTGCATAGGTTCATGTACAGGTGTCTTTTGAATATATTCAGGCTTGTGGACTCCAAAAATTCCCTGGGCAAACCTGTGACAATGCTCAGTTGCCCTCACAGTGAAAAAGTCTTCCTGGATGTTCACAGAGAATCTTCTGTTTATGTTTGTACCTATTGCCTTTGTTAGTGTCCCTGGGCATGAGTGGAAGTAGCCTGGCTCCATCTTCTTTGCACCCTTCCTTCAGGTATTCTTATGCATTGATCTACCTGAACTTTTTTCTTTTCCAAGCAGTCCCAGCTCTCTCAGCCTTTCCTCAGATGAGAGATGCTTCAGACTCCTCATTATCTTAGTGGCCCTTTGCTGGACTCTCAGCAGTAGTTCCAAGTCTCTCTTATACAAGGGAGCCCAGAAGTGAACACAGTTGTAAGGACGTAAAGAGCTCAGTTACATGTCTCAAACACTGTTACCTCAGAAGGAGTTTGCCATGAGATAAGCCCAGAAGGGAGCAACAGGAAGCGCTAACTCCAGGCCTTGGGAGGCAGGATCTGGCTTGCACATCCTGAGTAATGCATCCAGACAAAAATTCTCACCATGGCAAACTGTGCAAAGAAGTAACTGCTCATATGCATAGCACTGGTCAAAGATCACCCCCAAGGTACAGGACAGATGGTATCTGTGACTATCAAAGCCCACACCTCCACCACCTCACCACCCATCCATCTGAATAAGCCTCTGTGGATACATGGAACTTGCACTCTAAGCTAAGCCACCTGACAGGAACTTGAGATAAGATAAAGGTGGTACTATTGCCTGAGTGTTAACTCAGGCTTAGGGGGACAAGGGAAACAAAGCTGAGGGAGAAGAACATATCACTGATAATGGATAAGAAAAGCCAACTCAGCAACTGTGCTGAAATCAGCTTGGACTGACAAAAAGGGAATTCCAGCAGGGGAGTTCATGACCACCAACTCACAGCTCACTGAATCCAGAAACCCATCTACTCAAAAAGAGAAAGACTGAGCATGGCACTAATTAGCATTGGAAGTGAAGGAATCATTTAATCAATAGAATAAGAGAACTGTGTAGCCAATGAGCATTAATTACTTTGTTTGCTAAAATGTATAAATAGTGAAAAACTTTGAACTACCTCACGACCTCCACCACTAAGAAACCCAGGGTGAAGAGGGACCAACAGGATATGGCTGAATCCACAGGTGGTGAATGCCTTCTGCTTAATCTGTCTCACTCTCTCACACTCTCTCGCCTTTCTTTTCTATTTCTTTCTATCTTTCTACCTCGTGTTTTATTGTTAAATAAAATCCATACTATTGACTTTGGCATACAGTCTCATTTGCAACTTTAATTCAGGCAAAGGCATCTCTCAGTAATCGTATCTTAATAACAGTATTCCAGATATTTTTGACAAGTAACTGCAGATACAATAGGTCTATATGTCTATTTACAGATATGTATGATATGCTGGATGGTTAAAACACAAGAAAGTCAGAACTGGAATGTTCCATAGTGTGTGTATTTGCTCAAGCCAATAAGCCCTGTTTTGAGCTAGGGCTTAGCAATGAAAGAACATAATTGTGCTGACATGACCATGTCTTTTACATTGTAATAGTCTGCTTCCTATCCATCTGGAGAGCAAACAGATCAAACCACATATGCCTACAAGAGACCTATGATGTTCAGCTGTTTCTGATTATGTCTATATATGGCTTCTTTTATGCACTACCTAGTAGATTCATTTAATATCTGGACATGTTATGAAGCCCACAAATATCTCTAACAGAAAAGTGTCATCAGTACTTGTTATGACAATTTTCATATCTAATTTTGATAAATTTTTTTAGAATAGATACCCTAATAATCTGAGACAAAAATAAGCAGTTGCCTTGCAGTCAATGTTTAGGTCCCAGTAGAACATATATAACTTGCATTAGAATTCGTGGAGATTTGGCACACAAAGTATGTGCCCAATATTGTCTTCCCAGAGGAGAACAGTACCCAGCACTTCTGTTTACAGATGAGATTCCACACTTCACATCATAACTTACAAATTAATTAAAAAAAACCAAAATAAAACAAACAAAAAACATCACAAACAAACAAAAAGAAATTAGGAAAAACAAAACAAACACACCAAGGGAATCAGTAGAAAGCTTAAAGTGACCACAAAAAGAATTAGCCATATGCTCTTCCCTTGCTGTATAACACTGGGGAAATCTTTCAAGGATTATTTTTGCCTTGGCACTGTAATTTTAGCTTTCCTTTGTTCTCTGCATGGGAATATGAGAGCCAAACTTTAGGAACAAAAAAGAATGTTTGTTTTCCAAAGCTTTCTGTCTTTTCTACACTATCCCACCCTCCAAATCTCAAGGTACAGTTAAGAAATACAAATTACAGGTCAAGTAATGAGATATTTTAACCTTGTTATGGATATCTGTCAAAAATTGGATAGTCTGACTAGACCGTGATCAGACAAGATGTAATCTACATAGACAAATTTGCCTGAGATTAGTTTGGATGTAATTTATATATATATAAATATTTACGGCTTTGAAATTTTCATGCATTTCAAATTGTACAAAAAATTTATTTTTCAGGAGCTATTAATCTAACAATTTGTTATATCCCACATCATATTCTAGTTCAAGTAATGTTTTATTTGCCATTTGGACTCAGGAATCTTAATTTCCTTGTAGTTTCTCACATTTTTAATTGCTTATCATAATCTTTTTTCTGTAGAAGACTATTTTTTAAACTCCATAGAAGATTCAATATACAAAAGGAAAGTGATCTGAATGTTTATAATTTACTCATTACCACAAAAATTTCTGTGAAAAGAATAATGATAAATTCAAAAGAAAAATTTTAAAATAAACTTGTTTTATGAATTTTTTTAGCCTTCAGTTCAAACTGCAGTTTTAAACATATGCATCTTCTACTTAGCTTGTGTTTTGACAGGGTTTGAGAATTAAAATGTGAACATATAATAGCTTATGAAAAGCAACCGATTGAGGCTGCAAGTGTGTACAAAGTCTATATTATTTTATCCCTGTTTTGTTTTGCTTTCACTCAAATTACTATTTAATTGATTTGGTTAAGGATTAATAAATCCAAAAATAGATTTGTGGTAAATTGACCTTGGCTGGATGCCAGCTCTCCATCAAGTCGCTCTATGAGTCCCCTCTTCACCAGGGCCAGGGTGGAGAAAATAAGATGAAAAATTGTCATAGGTCAAGGTAAAGGCAGTTTAGTAAAGCAAAAACAAAGGTTGTGCTCACACAAGGAAAGGAAAAAAAAAACCAACTTATTCTCTACTTTCCATCAGAAAGTGATGTCCAGCCACTTCCCTGAAAGCAGGGCTTCACCTCTATAGTGGTTGCTCTGGAGGACAAACATCGTAAATAACAAATGCCCTGCCATTTCTTCCTCCTTTCCTTAGTTTTTATGTATAAGCTGACATCATATGTGTTATAGGTTTAGCTAAGTAAGCTTAAATTTAGGCTTTAAAACTCAGATTTGAGCCTGAAATTGTCAGCTGCCTTCAGCTGGGCTGAGCTAGCGAACAGCTAACCTCTCTTAGCTAATAGTACTGTATTCCACCCTATCTTACATCATCTTAATAGCAGTAAAGTCTAGTGTGTGAGTGTGGCTTGGATCAGTTTCACTTTAGCCAAAGTACAAAGAAGACACTGTGCTGTCCCAGGAGGGATAGAGAGGCCCAAGCCAAGACAATATGTTATGTCATATCCCTTCAATCTGTTTGGGTCAGCTGTCCTGCCTGTGGCAACTCCTAGGACTTTGTCTGCCCCTAGTCTACTTGTGGAAGAGTGGAATGTTGGGGAGACTGCACTGATGCTTTGCACTGATCAGCAGCAGCCAAAACACTGTATGATACCAAACCTTTCTACCTATCAGTGCACAATACAATGCTATGAGGGCTTCTAGGGGGAAAATTAACTCCATCTCAGCCAGACTCACTATAAGATCATTATACTAGACTAAAAAGGATAATGCATGAATCAGCTGAAGTTACCTAACTCAGTGTTTGATATTATGAGGGAAAAAAATCTACAGAAGAACATGAACCTCAACCTTCATTATGCAAAATTATGTAAAAGCAAGGAAGTAAAGAGGAATCAATCTGCAAATATAGATCATAAGTTATTACAAAGTAATTAAATTGCTATATAACTTTCAGTAAAAATAGGACTTTAGATAATTAGAAATGCTAATGTTAAGAAAGTTTGGAGTTCATTCATATTTTTAGCTGCTAATTGATGCAATTAAAAATGAGGAATTCGCTTCACATTTTGTAACAAAGAGTTCACAATTGAAACATATTTTGAAGCTTTCACTGCTGAAAATGAATACTGAACCATAAATTTGGATGTGAAAAATGATATCTTGGATTCATTAATATTAGTTTAAAGAAGAAATCATCCCCCTGGACAAAACAAAACAAAATAAAACAAAATAAAACAACAACAAAAAACCCGAAACAAACAAACAAACAAAAACAAAAACAAAAACCTGTATGTCCTTTATTTGAAGAAATAAAATTTCAAATTACTAAGTCTTTAATTAAAATTCACTATTACAATATTATACAATTCATATTGTGTTATTATAGAAATGCAAAATTAAAGTTAATCATTAATGAATGACAAATGAAATGGAGAAAGATAAGTATTACAAAAAACATCTGAAACCCCCAGTATATGACTACTACAATAGCACAATAAAGCTAGTGCAATACATCTAGTCTTTCCACAGATTTTATAGGAGACCCTGGGTGTCTGATTAGAAGTAATTAAGGGAAGGCAGAACACATGTAGGTCTAGAAGAGTCTCCAGGTAGCACACATTGCATAGCATGCAAGCCTAAAAATAAATCAATAATAAGAAGTCACAGATTATCAAGAATTAGAGTACTTTTGCTTACAAATTCATGTAAAAAAATATGTTGAAGTTGTTACTTCCAAAGCAGTTTCCATGTTAAACTACTTTATTAACATCCTACTAATGAATTATTGAAAGGTCATTAAAAAACTAAACGAGTTTTCTACATTTTCTATTATACAGTTTAAAATTTGTTACAGTATATTATTTTAAAAAGTATCCACTACAATTTTTTCCTTCCTTTTAAAAGGGCTTGACACAAGGCATTATGTCACTGTACAGTTATTATCTGGCACTATTTCAAGGAAAAAACCTCTAGTAATATAGATCATTATTGAAATGTAAGTAAAAAGCAGCATTATTTTATGGGGCATCACTTTGGTTTGTGGTAAAATGAAGGAGAAAAAAAGTGAGAAAAGCACTCAGGTTGAGTCAGCCTTAATTACTTTATTTCACTCAAAAATGCAAGTTTGTTTTAATTTTACAGTACTTAGCCATCTACAAAAAAAGTTCAAAAATAGTAATTGAAAATTAAAATGTTCACACATGTTTCAAAGTGAATAAACACTTTTAGGATAAGCATCAATAAAAGTAAAAAGCTGCTTTTAAAATAAATTGAAAGTGGTTGAAAAATAATTTTGAATTCTTTCCTGTAGGTTTCTACTTCTGCCTCTGTATCAACTTTTTTACTGAATTATCATAGTACCCAAATTTCATTTTGGAAACCAGTCTGGCTGTTATTAGCTACAAATTTTGATAGTTCAAGTGAAATTAGGCTATACGCAAGACTTACTTTATGACAGAAAATTATGCTTTCAAAAATATAACAATAATTTATTTTCAGTATTGTAGAGCAGATTAATTAAAGTTAAAAGTGTCATTTTAATGAAATAAATATCTAGGTTTCAAACTATCTGGAAATATGCTATTAACAGAGGAATATCATAAATGTTTTAAAATATTGACTTTATCTAAGTCCCACATCATTAGAAAAGCTCGCAGTATGCCACAGTCTACACTTATTTTTGAACCTGAATTTACTTTCTCTCTCTTTTCCCTTAGAAAAGTCAAGCTTATCTATCCAAAAGAAAAGATTGACATCAAAGGATTGTTTTTCCACTCACCAGGTCTAAGCTGCTTTTTATTGTTCGAAGGAATTATTGAAGAGACTCAACACAGAATTTCAATCAGATATACAGTTTCTGGTTCATTGATCGGCTGATTCCGCTCCTTCTGGTGAATTAAAGCAAAAAAAGTCCTTTTTAAATCTGTTCTCCTCAGAGAGATCGCATTTGTGCTTTCTCTGAGCCACTCTTCGTTGCGCTGTGGTGTCCATGAGTTTCTACCCAGCCAGAAACTCTGTTCTGTACTGCAAAATAGTTTCCCTCAACTATTCTTGCATACCCTGAAATGTTCAGCATTTCTGAAAATAAAGTTTAGCAGAGATGGAGTCCTGAAAATTTATTGGTATCCTTAACTATGATTAATTAGACTGTCTCAACATCTGATTTACTCTGAAAGAATCACTCATACAATCTGACTTTGCAAGTGCTAGTTCTTTCAACCTTAGCAATTTTTGTTCCTGCAGTTCTTATACATGTCTCACTTCTGATCTTATTTTAGTTCCTATTAAGATATTTATGCAATGGATAAAGATTCAATGAATCTAAGGTCTTCTTTTAGCTTGTAACCTTAGGAATCCTTAAAGAAACACTGATTTAAAGGGCTTCTAATAATATATGGAGCTGGCTCATATATGCAGTTGCAGTGAGCCAAGTAGGAGGTCAGCTTGAATTTACATGCTGTGAATATATATGCAGTTTCATTAAATGAATGTTCCATCTTCTTGATTTTTTAATATCTTGAGTGCTTTGCATTTAATGTAAACCTGAAATAACTATGTAAAATAAGAAATGCCACCTAATTCTGTAGTGTTAACATTGTTACACTGAATCCTATATGTGATTGCAATTCAAGGAATATGACAATTTAGCAGGTTTTAGAACCTGTCATATGAAAACAAGGTACATTCATGAAGTTTTCCAACCTGGTTAAAAAGATTTTTTAAAAATAGATCCATAAGATCTTACTGTGACATTGCATCCTCTAGAATAATTGAACAGTTTCTTGTTTGAGACTCAGCAGAAGTTTCTATAAAAATCTTTTATTTTAAAAACACATTTAAAGATCCTTATGAGAACAATTTCTGCCATAAATGCCCTCACAAACATATCACAACCAAAAGATCCCCAACACTCTCTCAAGCACATCCAGAAAACTCCTGAAGGTCCACGGCACCCTGAAAGTCCATCAAGAAGAAGTCACAGCAACCAGAAAATTTCTAGGCCGAACTGCAGGAAATCTTGACAGATCTCTGGCCCTTAATGAGGGTACCTTGCCCTCTAGGCCTCCGTAAATTGTCAGTTCCTGCACCAGATACCCTAGTTCACAACAGTGAAAGGAAGAGAGAAACAGCAATACACCGTCTTGTGATGAACACTTCTATTCTGCATCAGAGTTTTGACATTATTACCTCAGATACAGGACAGACACTTCATAATTATTAAGATTTCCAAAGATGTTTACTAAGAATCTTATGTAACTGTGCCTTTCAATCCATTCTGTATATCCACAAAAAAGGAGCTGGGGTTCTGGGTGTCAGCAGGTAAACATGCACTGCTGCAGTGATGGAATATAATTGCATATTGGGCTCCATTAGCAAAATCTTTGCCTGTACATTGAGAGAAGTAATTACTGCCCTTTGCTCAACACTTATAAGGCCACATCTGGATTAGTTTTAGATAGTTAGGTGCAGGGAAAAAAATGTGCTTCTATGGATATAAACATGAAAATTAGTTCATTGGCTTTCTTACATTCAAATTATGGGTTGCAATGCTTTTCATGCTTTTTCTGTGAATCTTATGGCTTAAAAATAAAACTTTAAAAAGTCTTTTTCATCTGCTCATCGAAATCAGGATTGGCCCTGATCTATTAAAACTTGCTGCAGTTAACAGGTTCATTCTTTTTTGGAAGCTGTGAAGACTAGATGGGACAAATCAGGTTGCTGCAACATAATAGGCAATAATTTGTTTAGAAACTGCGTACATAAGTAGTTTTCTCTTCCTGTATGTGCTATTAGAAATGAAAACAGGAACAAAGTTCTGGCACCAGCGTAATGCTGAATCTCTCCCACATACTGTGGGAAGTATTGCTAGACAACTGCCAGATGTTTAAAACGTGAAACCCTGTTCCTATTCTATTATTATTACTTCTTTTTCCTTCTGCAGTACCTAGAACAAACCAACAAGAATACCTCGTAAGACATTTTGGCAATACTGTGATGCCAAAGGGGTTTTTGATTTTTTGATTTTCACATTTTGCAGATTTTAGGAACACAGTAACTGTATCAAATGTAGTGTTCATATTTGTAACAGCTTAAGTCTATTGTTCATACATCCTAACCCCTACCACAGATCAGTAGCTCAAATTCTTTTAGCTGTTTAGGCTCTCTTCAAGGCAGAAAAGCTGAAAACTATCAGAAAGGCCTCCAGAACAAGACCAAACATAAGCCAACAACCTTGAGTCTAAGATCACTGGAAGAAGTCCAAAAGCCAGAGGAAGGGAAGAATTGATGAAGACAGAGGGTCCCAGTGACCCCAGACTCAAATCTTCAGGAGGTGTAACCAGGGCTGGACTGAGAGATGATTGATACTAATCTCCATGTTACAGCTGTGAGGTGGAAAATAAAACACTTTTTTAGGAAAGAGTGAAAGATTTGCTTGAGTTAAAGTATACTCAACTGAATAAAAAATATAATTTGCATTTCACACAATAAAGTGCTCAAAATAATGTCTTAAACTTTGTGGTCTACATCTTGACAAAGAAATAAGTCACCAGACCGGTCAGAAAATATTCAAATTATGTGAGAATAATTTTTAAGCTAGTTTAATGAATAACTCAAATTTTGCCTCTAAGTTTGAGACAATGATAAAAGTCAGTATTCTCAGGCTCTTTAGTCTGAAGCACAAACCTTGTCATTTACTAGACACCTTTGGGATTCTATTGTGTCCACTCGTAGCAGAGCAGCCCCCAGAGAAGTTCTGCATGGACTCCATTGCCCAGCTTGTGACAGGACTGGAGAACTGGGAACCTGACTGTGCTGAATTAGACCTTGTCAGAGATGTTTTCAGGAGTATGAAGAACTCACACATCACTGTGTTGGTGTGATCCAAATCTAGTGAAGTTAAACAGTTCTGGCTTGGCAGGGTTTACTGAGTTTAGCTCTTTGTACTGTGTCCTGCTTTCAGCTGGGATAGAGATGACTTTCTTTCTAGTTGCTGGTAAAGTGATGTGCTTTAGGATGAGAATAATGTTGATAGCACAATGATGTTTCTGTTTTTGCTAGGCAGTATTTACATTAAGTCAAGGACTTCTCAGTTTCTCAAACCACCCCACCAGTAAGTTGGCTGGAGGGCACAAGAAGCGGGGAGGGGACACAGTCAGGACAGCTGGTGCAAAGTGGCCAAAGGGATATTCCATACCATATGGTATCATGCTCAGCATAATAACTAGGGGGAAAACTGGCTGGGAACTGCTGCTGCAGAACCAGCTGGGCATCTGTTGGTGGGTGGTGAGCAATTGTGTTGTGCATAATTCCTTTTGTGTATTCTATTTTTATTATTATTTTCCCTTCCTCTTCTGTCATATTAATTTGTAGATATCTCAACCCATGAATTTTACTCCTCCCTGCCCCTTCTCCAATTCTCTCCCCTATTGAGGTGCAGAGTAGTGAGTAAGTATCTCTGTGGTGTTTAGCTGTTTTTTAGGATAAACCATGTCCTTTTTGAAGCCCAACATGGGGCTTGAAGGATTGAGATAACAACAGATCTGACTAGAGTGTGTTAAAACCAATTTATTATAAGCATTCATTATATTAGTTTAACACTCACTGGCAACACTGTTGATTATTTGTTCTCAGAGCTGTTGCACATGTTCTCAGTTATATCATGTAACACTTTACTAGCAGTATATGTTCCCTGTTCTGTCGTTTGTCATCCCTGGATGCTGGGTTAAGGTTATCATGTTGTTATACCTTGTAACACTGACTTATGATATGATCAAACTCAGTGTTGCTATCAACTGTTCTTCAGGAGCCATCTATTGGGAACTAGTAATAATTACATCTTTTACCTTTTCTTCTCAGAGAGCCAATCTATGAGGAAGACACCTTCCTCCATCTTATCCTTCTCCTCGGGGCTAATTAAATTATTTTTTGAGAATTTTGAATATCCACGGGATGTTCAAACCAGCATGTTTCTATTTCTTTGTCTCTTGAATATGTTTCTGGTATTTTTTAAGATTAAACAACTATGTAATAATACCACCCAGAGTTCTGCCCCAAGGCTAGTTAGTTATGAGTGGCAGGGTATGTGGGGCAATATGGGCAAGTACCTAGGACAGTCGTCACCTCCAACATTTTGGAATTCCACCAATAATAATAATATATTGCACAAATAACATAATAATAATAATTGCACCAATAAGAGCAAAATCTGAAAAACTAGTAAAATACTTGGAAAAAGTATACTGTCCCCTGGCAATTCCAGAAAGACACAAATCACTGCAATGTGCTGAGACCTGGCCAAGGCCTACTGAGACCCATTCTATTAAGTAAGACCTATTCTATCAAGTAACCTCAAGGGGAAGAGAAGGTATCTGATTATGATGAGAAAACAACATGTGCTTTACCAACCCTGGTGATAGGCAGAATGGTCATTCCAACCTCAGTGATAGGCACTGTGGTTATGCAAACCCCAGTGACAGGCACTGCAGCTGAACCAAAGAACCAATCCATGTAAATATCAGTCCTCTCAGAGGACCCTTCTGTTGTGGGGCTGATGAAAGTTGAGCAACAGTTGCTGGTCATTACCACAATGGGTCACTGGCAGCAATATCACACTGAGAATCCCTGATTCCCACCCTGATTCCTTTACTGGAGAGCTAATGAATGATCAACAAGGCTAACTCACCCTTTAACAGACCCTTATGGTCACTGCAGAAGTCCAGTGAAGAGTGGAGACTAACAGTAGGCTGCTGTGGTCTGAATGAAGTCACACCACTGCTGAGTGCTGTCATACTGGACGTGCTGGAACTTAAATATGAACTGGAGTCAAAGGCAACCAAGCAGTAAGCCACAACAGGTATTGCTAATGCATTTTTCAGCATGCCTTGGGGAAAACAGGTAACAGTTTGCCTTCACTTGGAGGGGCATGCAGTAGGCCTGGAACCAATGGAACCAGGGATGGAAACAGCCCTACCATCTGCCATGGGCTGATACAGTCTGCACTGGAACAGGGTGAAACTACATTGATGATATCATTGTGTGTGTAAATGCAGCAGCAGAAGTGTTTGAGAAAGGGAAGAAAATAGTCCAAATCTTTCTGAAAGCCAGTTTTTTTTTCCTAAAACAAAGTAAAGTCAAGGGACCTGAACAGAGATCTAGTTGTTAGAAATAAAATAGCAAGATGGACATCACAATGGGTGGAATCAACAGAATAACAACATCCGTACCAGTTAGCAAAAAACCAGCTTTCTTAGACATTGTAGGTTTTTGGAGAACACAAAAATTTCAAACTACTGCCTGATTGTCAGCCCTCTCTATCAAGTGATCCAGAAGAATTATTTCAAATGAGGTCCTGAGCCATGACAAGCCATTGAACAAATCCAAAAGGAGACAGTTCATGCAGTGGCCCTTGGGCTAGTCCAGAAAGGGCAAGAGGTTAAAACATATGCTGTATACTGCAGCTGGGGAGAATGGCACTACCTGGTGGCTCTGGCAGAAAACATCAGAAAAGGCTAGAGGTCAGCCTCCAGGATTTGGAGACTGGGGTACAGAGGATCTGAAGCCCTCTATACTCCAATTGAAAAAGAGATATTGGCAATTTATTAAGTTTTAAATTGGTTTGGAAGTGATTGGTACTGAAAGACAGCTCCTCCAGGCACTCCATTTGTTGGGCTGGATATTCAATAGGAGGACCTCCTCTACACATCATGCAACTCATGCTACATGCAGTAAGTGGGTCATAGTGAACACTCAGTGGGCTCAAATAGCCCAAGACACACAGGAATTTCAGAAGTGATCATGGATCAACTGGACAGAAGACTAAGGTTTCAGAATATCATCAGAGTAGTAGGTGACACATGAAAAAGAGGTCACACTGCATGAAAAACTACAAGAAAAAATATGCCCTATTCACTGATGGGTCCTCTAGTACTACAGGAAAATACTGAAGATGGAAAGCTTCTGTGTGGAGTCCTACAGAACAATTTGCAGAAACTGCTGAAGGAGAAGTCGAATTGAGTCAGTTTGCAGAGGTGAAACCTATCCAGCAGGCTTTAGATATTGTTGAATGAGAAAAATGGTCAATACCTTACCTCTATACTGACTCGTGGATGGTGGCAATGCCCCGTGAGTGTGGCTACAACTATGGAAGCAGAGACACTGGTAGCACAGAGTAAAGCATCTGGGCTGTTGAATGTGGCATGATTTTACCTGCTGGGTGGAGAGAACCTGGTTGTGAAGGTGCATTACCTAGATGCTCACGTACTCAAAAGCTGGGCCACCAAATAACATCAGAAAACCAACAGGTGCAATACGCTGATAAGACTGAAGTGGGTCTGGAATGGCAACATAAAGACCACACTGAGAGCAATTGTGTGACAGGACCTGCAAACATTGTGATACACATTTAGCAAAAGCCACCACACCAGAGGACCTGCCAATTGTTCTGGCCCTGCCTAATCAAATTTTTTACTTACTATGGAAGGGCCTAAAGTCCCTGTAGTGCATATAAACAATATGCTGGGGAAACCAATCTGGGCCATTTCTATCTCAGACAAAGGCAAACCATCAATGGGATTGTTTCTGCTCAAGGACTTGGGTGAACTTGGTTTTTAATGAGGGAGAATAGGGAAGTTCAAGCTCAAGTGGATTTGATTCTGAGTGAGAATAACCAATTATTTGAATTGTGTGGGGCTAATTGCTGTATAGTACTATATGTCATGACTACTACTGTTGCTATATGCCAAAAATAATGGCATTGCAATAAAAATTACCTAGATTAATGAATAATGAATTCTGACGAAACTAGTTAAGTGCAACGATGATAAAGCCAGAATTGGCTTCAACACACAACAATCCAACATCACAGATATCTCTCCTGCTCTGCAGGATTACTGCAACAGGTGAAGTCCAAAGTAATGGACAAAGTGATCTCAGTAGAATTTTTAGAGGGATGGCCCATAGACTAACCGAATGATGCTGTGATAATGTATGAAAATACAGGAATGGTGATAGTACTGAAAAGTATTGAACATGGGCATGACATAAATGGTATAGAATATGGGGTGATTATTTCCCTGGGTTTCAAGTGGGATAGAGTTGATTTTCTTCCTAGTAGCTGGTAAAGTGATGTGCTTTGGATTTGGGATTAGGATAATGTTGATGACATACTGATGGTTTAGTTGTCTACACAAAGTCATGAACTTCTCAGTGCCTCACCCCTCCCCATCAGTGAGTAGCCTAGGCAGCAGTAGAAGCTGGGAGGTGATACAATCAGGACAGCTGACCCAAACTGGCCAAAGGAATATTCTAAGGTGCCATGCTCAGTATGTAAACTAGGGGAAAAGCTAGCTAGGAGATGCTGTTCCAGAACTGGCTGGCCTTCCCTTGGTGGTTGGTGAGGCAACTGCACTGTGCGTCATCTGGGTTTTGTATTATTATTGTTGTTATGATTATTATCATAATTATTTATCATCATTATTTTCCCTTCCTTTCTGCTTCTTATTAAACTCTTTATCTCAACCTATAAATTTTGCTTTTTTTTTTTTCCTCACAGTTCTCTCATAGGGTAAGGTGGGAGGGAGTGGAGGCTGGAGGGTGGCCATGGAGTGAGAGAGTGGCTGTGTGGTGTTTAACTGACTTCTGGATTAAGTCACTGTTATACTATTTGTAACAGCTGGGATAAACCACTACATTTTATCCTACTCTTAATAATTAATAAAATTTACTTCCTTTGTTAGAATCAATTGCTCATTACTTATGAAAAGGATGGACTACATCTGTTTTGCAAACTGGAACAGTGATCCACAATTAGATATCTATTTTTTCCCTTTGATTTTTTTTATGCCTGTTTAAAAAAAGGCAAATTCCAAATACAACTATTGATTAAAAAAAATAAGGCAAGCTATCTTAAAGTTCTTATTTTAAAATATATTTCCAGTGAGGAAGAAGGGATATTGAATGGCTGTTAATACAGAGGAAATCTCTAACAGACAATGTCAATATTCTTCTCTCCAGTTTCACTACCATAGTTTGTTTGCTAGAAATGGAAATCCAATACAACTCCAGAAGTAATACACCATATTAAAATTTTAAATATAATTTAAAGCAGCTCTTCAGGCAGGATCTGAAATGATTTCCTAGTTTCCTGTTCTGTTTTGTTTTGCATTTTTGTCCCCCTTTACACAAAGACTCTGGTATCCACCTTTCCTTTTCTCTTTTCCCCAAATATGCCTACTAATTAGGACTGGGGGAAGTGACTTAAGATAAGGGTGGTACTCTGTTATCCTAGGAGAGTAACGTATCCACAAGTGTGAAAAGACTGGAATGCTGATGATTCAGACAATCTAGGTGTTGAAGGTGTGCACACCTACCACCTCAGGCCTCAAGCTGCTGTTGTTTCTTTGTCCTTATACAAACAACTCATCTGTGATAACTCCCCTTAGGGAGGCATCATGACAATTTGACACATGGCCTGAAGAAATTCATCTGTGCTGATGGCTATAATGAATCCACCTGTGCTGACATAACAGGCAGCTATAACATTTTAGAAGGTGTCAAAGACTCTTGAAATGTCCTGTGATCCAGTATTAATCATCCAGTGAAGAACTCTCCACCCCGGGGGAGGTACCAGAGGCATTCCCACCTACCCTGAGCCCAAGAAAAGACCACACTAGGACTTTACTTGGCAGACTGAGGGTCTCCTTCCCTCACTCAATGGGACTTCTACCACCACCTTGATGGATTAGGATTACAACCTACAACTGTCAGAGTTGCAGCAACCAGGTCTCACTGCTGGATCTGTCAGGTGTCTTGTGGGTCCTTCCAGTCACCTGGGGGCCCACAAACCTGTTCGAACTGCTTGTGCCAGCACTGTAGCCTCACTCTAGCACTGATCCTCCAAACCATTCCTGCCAGGTTTTAATGAGTAAGAGGAGGCTGGCTGCCACCTCATTTTGGTCTGGTGGACAGGAGCTTGTGAGTTTTTTGGTCAACTTTACCCACTTTTCTCAGCATTGTTATTTAGCATTCTTCTTGGTAGATAGTTGCTGGTTTTTTTCTTTTTTCCACTTACATCTGGATCTGTTTGATCTCGCTCTGTCTCTGTATTGGAGAGAACCAGGAGTATTGAATCAGAGGAAGGAGACTTCCATCTGAGGTCTCCAACCCTCCAAGCTGTCTCAAACCAAGACAAACTTCAGGGTTGTGCAAATAATCCTTGAGCCACAAACTCTGACCTCCAGTGCTGTAGTTTCTAAAGTCCATTCAGGAGAACTGTATTCTCATATGTAAAGATTTGAAAGATTAGGGACTTAAACTCTAATTTTCAAATCAAATATTTATTCCTTATAAGAATTTTTTTTGCTACATAAACCTCCAAAGAACAATATGGCTATGTGCTTTAGTTACTGAACTGTTTACGGCCTCCAGTGTCATGAGCTACATTGCGTCTGTAACTAATGGAACTGTTAATACATATGTAATAATCTGAGCACAGCTAGATTGGATGAGTCCTGACAGTACTCTGATGTACAAAGGAGTAAAAGAGAAAGGATCTTAACACTTTTCCTTTCATTTCAATTTTCTTAATGGCACCTTTAAAACTGGGCATTTCCTGTTTAACAAAATCTATGCCAGACATCTGAGTAAAAGGAATTGCCAAATGTCTGCACTAAGTAGAAAACAGACAGAGTCATTAATATTGGTAGTGGGATATTTTTTTCTTTGAAATAAAGGTACAGAATACATGCCCAATTTTTTGAAGATTCTAATCTTTTATACATGCATAGCTGTCTTTTATGCTAAACTTCTGCTTTAAACTAATTAATCTTATACAATGATTTTCCCCTGGCTGGTAACAGCCTATGAGAACTGACATTGCAGATGTGCCTCTAAGAAAAAGTATTTTGTAGAATTTACCAGTCTGTGCTTCCATCAGTGATGGAATAATATGACTTTATTAATTTTCTTGCCCATAAGCCAAGCCTGGGTCAAAGTCTTTAGTTCTTTTAAGAAATATTTTTGGTTTAGTTATCAAGTAGAACAGATGTTTTCAACTGTAAGCTTTGTTGTTCTGCTGCCATACTGATCTGGGAATTTAGAAAGCACAGCAAATATGTAGGTCCATTATGTCAGAGTTCCCAAGGATACCAGATAAGTGGAAACCTAAATGCCAGAAAGATCAAGAATTTGGTTTGTTAGCTTAAAATAATGACTGTTTAATTTTCAATTAACTGCAAGTTTGTCATAACTACAGAATGTAATCCAGATACTGAGATGGAAACCTTGTAGGCAGATTTTGCAAGTCTAGAAGCATATATTTATTTTTTAATGACTGGTTTGTTACTACAACATTCACTCAATATAAACTAAATCCAAATAATTACTTTACATCTAAATTGTAGAATTAATGGAAATATTTTAGCTTTGAAATTTGCATCCACTAGTAATACCCTCTGTAAATATAAAAGATCAAAGAAAAATGTGCTATAAATTATGTAGGACAATAACTTCCATTGAGAATTCAAGATAACATAATCTTCTTATTTAACTTTTCATCTCATTGAGATCTTTTATTTCAAATCAAAGTAATTTTCTAAGAGTTTAAAATAAACTGTTAGCCTGGATCTCCTACCAACATGTTTTTATTACAGAGATATTTTGATAGGAACTATGACCACAAAGCTGGACTCTTTTTCTTAATTATATCATATGTAACTTTTGTTTTCTTGAAAAAGTTCTCATTCAATGACAAATATACTTCAAATGTCACATTCCACTCTTTCATTTAAGTGTAATTGTATCCTTGTTCCTTTCAACAGAAAAATTCAAATACCAAGTAATTAAGACTAATTAAAAATGTTTTCAGAAAGTGGTTACACCAAGATTAAAAGAAAAATAAAAGTTTCTCTGAGTCTTCCAGATATAAATAATCACTTGGTTTTTAGGTCTCTGACAAAGACTTTCAAAGGAGTATGTACAAAAGACTAGGATACTTTAGGGAATCTCAGGTAGCCCTTAATGCCTTAAAACAACAGGGCACTGTTACCTCCTCATATACTACAAAGGTCAGAACATCCAGCTGACAATGCTTCTCTCATTCATTCTGCACTACCATTCATTACAAGAGCTAGCTTCACATTTACATTGTTCTTTCAGAACAAATGACAAAGTTATAGAATATGCTGTGCTGGAAGTGAACCACAGGGATCATCAAGTCCAACTCAGCCTGGCATATAATCATCCTCTAGAGTCACACCATGAAAGTTGTCAAAATAAGACTAAAGAATATGCCTTTGGTATCTTTTCTTCTTTTATTCTTCTTCCCTTTCTTGTCCTCTTTCTTCCTTTCTTTTCCTCTTTCCTTTCTTTACCCCAAATCCTTATGGATTTAAATGTGTAAACTCTGCATTTTGCTATGGAAATTTAATTTTGACTGTCATTCATTCCATTCAGTATCTCCACGGGGACTTTAATTGGGTGTTTCCTCAGGAAATAAAGTTCAAGTTTTTCTCCAGTTAAATATCCTTATATTTGGCTTCTGTTTATTGATCATGTAAAGTATCACTGTCTGTTTTGTGTACCTGAAAATTAGTTAATGATGGTATTTTTTTTAATTAATTTGGGGGTTTGTTTGTGTTTTGGTTTGTAATTAGGCAATCTAGACTCTTAGAAGATTATCAAACTATGCAACTATGGCATTCAGTGAGGTACCTTTCTTATTCAAATTTGAAATTGTCATGGCCTCAAGTTTGGGGTCTGAGTGACATATGATTCCCAAAAAATAAGATTCAAATTTGCTGCAATAAGATATATGAATATTTTCCTTGTAAATTACTTTACAGATGACAAAACTGATAGACTCAATATATTCAATAAGCCCAAATAACACGGATCTAGTTGTGTATCTATATTGTCATCTCACTTTATCATAGAAATAACAAATTTCTCATTGCTTTGTTGTGTAATGTATTTGCAAGTTTAGACTCTAGTGAAACAGTGACAGTTGTGCATACTCTTCCTTTCATGGCTCTTATTTCATCTGCATCCCATTCCAGCCTTAGATTCATTATGATACATATTCCTGCTCTCAAGAAATTACCATCCCCCCTTCTAAGCATATTGGCTATTTCTTTTATCCACACACTATTCATTCTCTAGTGGTGATCTGACTAGAATTGGGCAGGTTTGCCTAGCAGCAAAGGAAACAGCAGAAAAGACAAGGCTCCATGGCAAAAGTGAATCCGTATATGGACAGTCCTAAGGCATAGTGACAACCATTGTGCAATATGCCAGTCATGGTTGGAGAGGCATCTGTGTCAGAGATTGACAGAACTTTCAGTTTGTACTGGTGCAGTTTAATCACTGCCTCCCAGATGTGAGCCCACTCAGATCAGAGGATTTACCTAAAATCCTAAAGCAGCTGTTATTCTAGATACTTCTGAACCACTAGAAGCTTGCTTTAGTGTTGTCATCCTTTGGAAGAAAGAACATTCATCCACCACTGAATCTACTGGGAGTGGCCCTGCCCACACTCACTGCCTAGCAAATTGTCTTCTATTAATCTTAAATGTCTAAACTGTTTTCTGGGGCAATATGATGGAAATATGAAGAAGTTCCAAGGAAGTGACATTAAGCTTATACTTCTCCTACCACAGTGAGATATCATATCCTTCCTTCATTGGTTGCCCTGCCTGTGCTTGCATGATCCATTTTATCTTGTTTGAGCTACAAAACAGAACAGAATCACACATCGCTATTGCTAATCTACAATTTCTTCAATGCTTCCAATGTAGAACTGTTACTCAAGCATTCTTTCTGCTTCAGTCTCCAAAAAACAACAGATGTACTCCAGGCATTCACATGCTAAAATGCATATTATTGTTCTGACAGATTATTCGGATGTTTGGGAAAATACTCATGAATTGGATACTAGCGAAGATAGCCAGAATATTTTTGCTTCTCCATGTACTTTAAACTGGGACTGTTCTGGGAAACATCTTTCAAGACAGTCACTGAATATTCAGGTCTCACACTATAGATAATGCCACTGGGAATTAGGACTGAGAAGAATTTGCTAATCTTTTAGATTGGGAGAGAGGTTACTTTGATCCAATTGGAAAAGGCTTTGTTCATAGGGGTCAGAGACAGCAGGAGTAGTGAGGAGTTGTGGGAAGTCAGGAAAGGGCAGACAGAAAAAAAGGGCAGTGGCAGAAGGGAGTAAGTCTGCATCATTTGTCAGATGTTCACTAGCACCACTGCCAAAGACATCACAGAAGTAGCCTGAGAGACTATAAGAGGTTGAGGAGATCTGTGAGCCACCAGTTCCTTATCAAATCTCAAAGTACTGGGCAAGATTCCAGGAGACAGAAAATGTAATTATATTTTGTCAGTATTTGTAGGAAATAAGAGAAAATCTTCAGGCTAGTACAATCTGCATTTTAGATATGCCATTTCTTTTATTCTACTGCAGACTGATTTGACTGAGAACCACGAGATAAGCATATCATTTTAATGCTGCTAAAGAGGACAACAAGAGCAACAAAGGTTCTCCAAAGAAATATAATTTCAGACTTTTGGATATAGAGACATAAGAAAAGTGAAAGAACATTCATTAGTCATCAAAATGCATGAATGTATAAAACAGTTGTGAAATTGTTGTTGTTTTGCAACAAAATTGTAGAAGCAGAGAATCTGAAGAGCCATTTTGCTGTCAGAATGTTTAACAAGGGTATTTGAGACAAAAATATGTTTTATTACCAAATCTAAAGTACAGGTACAGAAATAATGAACAGAAAGTTTTGGGATCATATCTAAAGAATATGAAGCAGTAGGGAGATTTGTTTGCTGTTTTCATTTTAGTATTTGTGGAGGAGAAATATCCTTTCAAATACCCATTTAGTTATCAAAAAAAGCTAATTAATGCAAGGCAATATATCAAATTCTCCATCTCTCTTCAGAACGTGCACAGGGACATACCTACATGCTATCTGGTGGTGGTTTGCATTCTCAAAGATCTACAGACAAATAATAGATCTACTGAAAAACAATAGCTATAGATAAAATAAATGTGAAGTCATTTTTAAATCATTCACTTCGCCAAACACATGCTTTGATTTTTCTACATAATTTATGGTTAATAAACCCTATTCACAAAAGTAACCTTTAGTTTAAACAAAATAATCACCTAAAGCCTTGGGATAGTTCAAGTGGTCAATTAACATCACTGACGCTAAAGGTAGCATTACTTTTCTGTCAAGAAAATTGTCCTACTTTTCCTTTTAGGTCTCCTGTGCTTTCTTACTTTCAAATAATTTGAGTTTTGGATCATTTGTCAGTTTTTTGCTGCTAAAGGAGTACACAAAAAACAGACTTCAAAGCCATCTTTGTTCTGCACATGCATATCAAAGAAAACATCTATTTTATTTTGCTGCATCAAAGGCTATTAAGTACTATTTTAACTTTTGGGAAATAACACAATTTGACATTCAATGAACTTGATGTTCATCAATGTGCCTTCATTAATTCTTTTTCTAGATTTTATCTTTTTGAAGTCATATCAAAAGTTCAGAAATTATATACAGAAAGATCATATATACATAAATGTATGTTTGTATATAGTTATATATAAATGTGTTTTCCTAATGGACAATTTTATTCAGAAAGGTTTAAAAGTATGTGATTATGATTGTCATTGTTTAAGAATTGTGTAACCAATGATAATTCTACTAATTATTGGTTTGTAATTCTTTTATTCTACACAATCACCCCATAGCTGCTATGATTTTCTGATTCTTTTCTCCCTTTATTCATTTATTGAAATCTTACACCTTCTCAAAAAGTTGTAACATTAAAATAGTTTAAGCTCTTGTTGAAGTTAATCAAAGTCACTTAAAAGCAATTCCTAAAAGCTTCTTCACTACACAGCAAATGAATATTTCTTTTGAAACACATTTTAGAATAATGACATTGATTTTGAATCTCAAAGTGTGACCCCGATGCTCATTAATGGACAGAAAATTTATGCTTGTGAAGCTTCCCTTAATATTCAGGATAGAGAGTTTTATGTTTTAAAAATAAACTTTTTGCTCACCTGCTCTCTTCCACAGCAATACTCTGTAGCATCAAGAATTCTCTTTTTTTAGTGTTACTTTTTCTGTGTCATGGAATGACTAAAATTTGTTTGGTTGGTTTGATTTCTTTTTTTTTTCCTTACAACTCTGCTGATACATGGTCCGTGATGAAGTAAGATACAAGGTTCAATGTTTCCACTTGGATACCCAAAGAACAGATAGAACTGATTACTGTTTGAAGCAATCTCATTGGAAGAAGGAAGATCAATTAGTTTGCAACTTATGGCCCATTATTGAATCACTCTATTCTTTGCTAAATACAGCAGTGTTAAGCATAGATAATCAATGGCATTATGAGCATTCTTGATTTTTTCTGCAGATGTTCTAAAACCTTTGTGTATTAAAATAACAAGGATTTTTTGTGTATTATAAGGAAAGGCTGAAGACAAGGAAACAGAAGCTGGGAAATACAGCAGCTAAGATTTTTCAGGCAATTAAAGTCAACAAAACCTAAATAAATTTGCAAAAGCAGTGGTAAAGTGAAATTTGCCAAATTTACCTCAGATAAGATGAAATTATTTTCTTCAAAATTTTCTGGCACAGCTTGAGGCTATGTCCTCTTGTTCTGTTGCTATTTGCCTGGGGGCAGAGGCTGACCTCCACCTGGCTACAGCCTCCTTTCAGGTTTTAGTAGAGAGCAATAAGATCTCTCTTCAGTTTCCTTTTCTCCAGGCTAAATAACTTCAGTTTTCTCAGGTGCTCCTCATAAAACTTGTGCTCCAGACCCTTCACCAGCTTTTTTGCCCTTTTCTGGACCTGCTCCAGCACCTCAATGTCTTGAATTGAGGGGCCCAACACTGGACACAGTACTTGATGTGCAGCCTTTCCAGTTCTGAGTAAAGGGGGATCAACATTTCCCTGGTTCTGCTGGCCACACTATTTTTGATACAAGCCAGGATGCCGTTGGCTACCTGGGCACGCTGCTGGCTCTTATTCAGGTAGCTATTGACCAGCACACTGATGTCCTTTTCCACTGGTCAGCTTTCCATCCACTCTTCCCTCAGCCTATAGCATTGCGTAGGGTTGTTGTGACTCAAGTTTAGGACCCAGCACTTTGTTTTATTGAACCTCATACTGTTGGCCTCACCCCAGCTACCCAAAGCACTCCTCCTGTGTGCATGAACAGATCTTCCAGGAAACTGTGCTAAGGCATATGGAAAACATGGAGATGATTGGTGACAGCCAACACAGCTCCACTAGGCTTCAATAACACCCTGCCTGCTCTCTAGTCCCACACATTTATGTACCTTCACGAGGGTTAAATGATCCTTTAATTCTTTCTTCCCATAGTTCCCACTGTGCAGTGCTTCACTCCCACTAACACAGCTTGAAGTTTTAGGAAAAAAGGGGGGGCAGGGGGCCACAGAACAAGCATAACCAGTGAAAAGTGAGGCAAAAAAGTACTGAGGACCTTAGCCTTTTCCCTGACACCTGTCTCTAACCTTCCTTCTTCAGACTGATAACCTGTCACTAGTGGGGTTTCACAGGGCTCCATCTTGGGCCTTGTGCACTTCAACATCTTCATAAACAGCTTGGACTGAGGACTGAAAGGGTTACTAAGCAAGTTTGCAGGCAATGCAAAATTGGGAGGACCTATTGACTTCCTTGAAGGCAGGAAGGCCCTGCAGAGAGACTTTGTGGAATTGGAGGACTGGTTAATCACCAACCATATGTAGTTGAACAAAGGGAAGTGCCACATTCTGAACCGGGGATGGGGCAATCTGGATGTATGTACAGACTAGGGAATGATAAACTGGAAAGCAGTGCTATGGAAAGGGACCTGGGAGTCCTGGTCAATGGCAAGCTGAATATGAGTCAGCAGTGCCCTGACAGCCAATAGGGCCAACTATATCCTGGGAATCTTTAGGCCAGCCGGTCGAGGGAGGGGACTGTCCCGCTCTGCTCTGGACTGGCACGATGTCACCTTGAATATTGTGTGCAGTTTTGGGCACTGCAATATAAGATTTTAAGCTATTAGAGAGTGTCCAAAGGATGACAACAAAGATGGTGAAAGCGAAGCTGCATGAGGAGCGCCTGAGGGCACTTGGTCTATTCAGCCTGGAGAAGAGAGGACCTCATTGCAGTTACAACTCCCTCATGAGAGGAAGAAGAGGGGCAGGTGCCGATCTCTTCTCTGTGATGACCAGTGATAGAATCCAAGGGGATGGCCTGCAGTTGTGTCAGGCAAGGTTTAGGTTGGATATTAGAAAAAGGTGCTTCACCCAAAGGGTGGTTGGGCACTGGAACAGGCTCCTCAGGGAAGTGGTCACAGCACCAACTCTGACAGAATTCAAGAAGTCTTTGGCAATACTCTTGGGCCCATTGTCTGACTCTTGGAGATGGTCCTGTGCAGGGCTGGGGGTTGGACTTAATGATCTTTGTGGGTCACTTCCAACTTGGCATATTCTGTGATTCTGTAACAGTATACTTCAAGAAACCTTCTGTATTGCCCTTTACTTCCTTTGCTACTGTCAGCTCCAGCTGAGCTTTGGCCTTCCTTATTCCATTACTACATAAGCTACCAATGTCTGTGTAGTCCTTCTATGTAGCCTGTTCCTACTTCCGCCATATGTGTATTTCCTTTTCATTTCTGAGTTCAGTCAGGAGCTCCATTTTCAACCACGCTTGCCTTCTGGCTTGCCTGCTTGTGAGGAAGGGATGACTCTTGTGCCCCGAAGAGGTGTGCCTAAAGATTTGTCAATTCTCCTGTACCCCTTTAGACTCCAGGGATCATGCCAAGCAGTTTCCAGAGCAGGTTGAAATAGGCTCTTCCAAAGTCCAGAGATGCAATTCTGGTGTTGTCTTGCTCACTCCTCTCAGGACCCTAAGTTCCACAGCCTCTGCTATGCAAACTGCATACTTATTTGTTTCCAGACACTATCCACAGTGCTAAGGAGTGAAGAAACTGCTAATGGCAGTTGTACTCAGGTGCCTGCCATTCTGGGGTGAGGCACACTACACCAGATCTCATGAAAATACAAGCCTATCAGAACATCCCTAAAAAAATGTCACACAGCTTGTGGGCACCGTCACCACCACATGCTCATGCCATCTGCCCTGCCTTTGCAGGAAATGAAAGTTGTACACAAGTGGCTGTACAAGCACCCAGCAAAGCACTGATTGCTACCTGTCACAGGAAAAAATGTTCAACTATTGTTTTTAATCAAATCAGTACTGAAGCAGTATATTTTAGATTTACTAACAAGCAGTCAGTTAAGGACACCTTTAGGAACAGGGAGGGAAACAAGGAAGGGGAAGTGTGCAGGCATCGATAAGTATTAAATTAGAGAAACCCCCACTAAGACACAAAATGTAATAATCTGAAAAAGTCTAGTTTTCAGAAATTTTGTTCCTTGAAATTCTCACATTCCTTTTCTTTTCAAAACTTTCCACAATGCCTACACTAAGTACATAATAAGAGGGATGAGTAAACTGTCAGTGAGTTAACTAGATAGGTAAAATAATTTCAAAGGAACGAGCCTGCTCTGACTGCTTTGCAGTCCAACTGCTTTGAACTATGTGACCTGTGAAGGCCATTTCCACCCTACAAGACTCTATAGTTCTAAATATATATTTAGAGAGGATAGAAATATGTAGTTTACAACAACAACCACATAGCAATTTGAGCATTTATCATTATTGGCAGGTTTAATGAACAATTTTTAAAATTATTATCTGTCCCTTTTACTGTCAATTACATTATTATCAAGTTTATTTTCATAGCACTTATATTCTTCATATACCTAGTTAACAGTTATTACGTGAGATTTCATTATCAATGCTTGTCACTAGCAAATGCAGCTGAATGAATGTCTCTAGGATTAAGGTCCAAAGAATGTATTTTCATTGACTAAATAAATAAAGGTGTAATGCAAAATCACTAGAGTAAGAAAGCTGCTAGGCCTTAGCTGACAGCACTTCAGAAAAGTTTAGGGGGAAAAAATCCTTTGTTATCTTTACTTAGATATGAATTAACAGGAAAATGGAACACTGTCCTAGTTCAGCAGCTGGGACCAGTTTATAACTGTGTGGGTGTGACCAAAGCTGTATATTCTCCGCCCTCTATTTCATTTCCCATGAACTCTTAACAATGGACCATTTGCAGTAGCTGTCCAGGGCACACCTGACCCATCAGAATGTAAGCTGGGTGTTAAAGAAACCTGTGAGATAAGAGCTGTGATAACTCCCTTCCAGGAAGTTGTTAGCACCTTCATGCTCACCCTGAGGGGGCGCGTCTGCTAATAGGCCATCAACAAGTACAAAAATACTCCATGACTCACAGAGTTAAGTCACCCATTGTGGAACTCCCCAGTACTTCCCCCAGGGCTGTCCCACCTGAACATGAGGGTATATAATCTTGGGGCTTGGCAACCTCTGGACCACTCATTGGATCCAGAGGAGAACCAGAACCTCAACAGGACTGCCACTGTCATCTGCACCAACAGGTTTTTTCCCTTCCTTTTACTTTGCACATGAGGAGTCTCAGCATAGAAGCTAATGAACACCATTCTCTTTGTGCCCCGGGGTGCTGGGTTATGCTTTTGGGTTTTGTGGGCTAAAACCAATTTCTCTTTGTATTATTGCATTCATTGTAATATTTTTATTAAATTTTAACTCTGATTTGTAATCTCTTTTGTGTTGGGTTCATTTCTCCTGCCAGCTTACTTTTAAACCAGTACAAACACAAAAGTAGACTTGAAAGTGATATAGTTGTCCTCTTACAGCGCTATGCACTGGTTCGCACCTCTGAACAGCTGATCAGATACAGCCAGCAATGTGTGTGGGATTAAGTTAACCCTTGCCTGAAATATACAATGAATTCAGGTACTATTGCAACATAAGCTGCTAATCAACCACTTTGAATGCAAATAACTGGAATGCAATAAGATTCTGAATCTGTATGGTGCTTTAAACTGGCAGTTTCATCTTGGTCTAACATACTTGACAGTGAAGCCTTACTGTGTACAGGGTAGTAAGTGCTCTGAAGTAACAGAAAGACAGATGAACTGAGGGGCATGGAGAAAATCCCTGTTTGTTTTTCTTGAAGTAGAATTTACCACTTGAATTTGTGAATTTGGACATAGGTCTCTCCATTTCACTCAGCTCGCACCCTAGATGAAGATACCTTACTTGAGATTAGGTCTTGGTATTCAAATATCCTAGAGGTGCACGTGTTTGTCAGAGAGACTGCTGCTGTAGAAGTGATTAAAGTATATTTTTAAATTATAAGATAGATAAATCTTAAGTCAGCATACAACAAATATCAACATTTACTTCTGTAACCAGGGCTCAAACCATCTCCCACAATCAGAGACCAAGACCTCTTGATTCTGTTTTGGTCCACACTCAGATGAATATTTAACTTTGGATGAAAGTATTCTTTGGTTTATCTTCTGATGAAACATCCTTTATTCTTAGAGCTCCAAGACTGCAATAAATTTCCCATACTTCTAAATATATAAGGAACTCATAGCTTGCACTTGCTCAAAGTCATACCCATTCCAGAAATGTTACCTCAATATGCTTGTTTTAAAGCACATTGCCTCTAGTATGAAACCAGACTGCCTTCCTCTAACACCATAATCTTTAAACACCCAACTGTATTTTCTAAATTTTCAATCTTAAATTCTGAATACAGTTTGATAACATGAGCTGGGATGTAACTGTGTGGTTTCTGGTTTTATATGAGCATCTCAGAAAATATTTTTACTTATTTAAAATTATTAATACCATCAATTGGATGTAATATTTGTTTTGCATATGAAAAGACTAAATTTGAGAAAGTCTCACCTTAAATTCATGATTTTTTTTTCTCTAGACACTAGAACTTCTTCAGAATGAAATGAAAATACCTGACAAACATTAAGCAGTTCCTATTTAATAAAAACTGAATTGCTTTAACCACATGCCTCAGTCAGATGAAGAATATGTGGATGATGCAAATCTTAAACCAGTTTTAACTCTTTTGCAAAGTTACTCCAGTTCAAGAAAAAGACAATATTCTACATTTTTAAATTACAAAATTGCTTCATAAGTTTATTCTATATACATTTTATACATCTGTGTGTGTGTGTGTGTGTGTGTGTGTGTGTGTGTGTGTGTGTGTGTGTGTATGTTTATAAAAAGCTGAAATAAAGTACCTGAAAGCTGAGAAAAACAACTGTGATGAGGCTGTCTTAGCATATTACAGCTATATTTCTATTTATAAATATTTGACCTGTAACTTAAAAAAAAATATATAATAATAAGCAGTAAGAAAAGGTAAGAAGAAAGCAGTAATTTAAAGGGTGGTCAAATAGGTTATGTACTCCTCAGTCTCAGATCCCTAGAACAACTGGTATAAAGTCAGAGCCTTTAGCAGTTGCCTTGGAGTAATTTTAAAAGACTTGAAATTTTAGAAAATAAAAATGGAAAAATACTTCTCTTCTTTAAAAGGTAAGAACACCTTGTTTATATTTATAGATCTCTTGCCTGCAAGAATAAAAATAGAACAAACTCCCTTAATTACAGGAAGAAATACAAAGAAATAAGAAAAAACCATCATGGATTTATCATGAACACATACTGTCAACCAATCTCTGACATGTTAGGAGACCCTAAGAAGAGACGAAAAGCTGCAGATGTCATAACTTCACTTTCCTAATTCTTTTGATGTGACATTCTGATCAACAAGCTAGAAGAGCATGATGCAGATAAAAGGGTGTAAACCAGTAGAAAATTGTACCTGGAAAACAGTTATTAGTAGTTCCCTGTCAAATGGGAGGGCTCTATTCAAGAGTGGTTCTGCAAGAGAATGATCTATTTTTGCTATTACTTTTGTGATTGGTGGAATAAAGGGGATATTTATGAAGGCAACACATGAAGTGAAGCTCTGGGGAGCATTAGGACAGAGGACTAAAACAGACAGTCCAAGACAGACCAGACAGAGGAATGGCAAGTGAGATGGAAGCAGTGCAGAACTCATGTACAATACATTTCACCCAAGCTAAAATAGATAAATTGCCTACATACAGTGGGGAACTAACCAGCCAGACAGCAGCAGTTCAGAGGCAATCTGGGATTTTAGTACATACAAACTGAACAGAAGTTGAAATATCATATTGCACAGGAGGGAGATCTCATGCTACGTTTGCAACATAAAAAGTAATCTTTTTCTCTCACATTAGAAAGCCTCATTTAGAGTGCTGCATTTCGTTTTAGGCATCAGCTGGAGGTTCTTAGAAGACAGAAATGGGAATGACCAAAGCTTAGAAACACATCAGCATTGTACAAAGATTGAATGGGTGATGCCTGCTATGCTTAGGGTGAAGAATGAAGAAAGAACAGGATGAACATTTAAAAATTAGTAGATAAACCTCTTCCAAGCCATGGAGAGTCAAAAAGGTTTAACATCAGGAACATAGAAATACATAGCCTCAGAGAAATGATTTTCCAGAACTATGGAAATAAATATAAAAAAAAATCTATAAATATATTCAAAGCTGGTTTAAGGAAGATAAAGTTGATCCTGCCTCAGGGTAAACAAATGGCTTGAATAAGCTCTATTTTCCCTTCATTTTCTGTGACTGAACACCAGAACAGACATCTAAAATCTTCACACCTGCATAATGGAGAAAGTAAAATTATGCAAGTACTCTTTGCAAGGAGTCTATGAATTCATTCCTTGCCAGTGACTTGAAACATTCATTTTATACTGATTAATTGTTTTATTTATGTGGAAAAAACTTGTGGAACTAGTGTTAATGCAAATTTTTGCATTTCAATGCTTTGAAATGACAATAGCATGGTAATGATGAGCCTCATTACTTTGTGCATTTTATACAAGCCATAGAACATGTACAAAACAGTTTTCTGATAGAAGTCAGCCAGAAGGTAAAGTCACTCCCTGTGCAAAATAAGTTTTTGTCCATTTATGTCTGGTTTAGCCTGTTTTTATAGTATTTTTGTCTAATGCAGAGTGAGGTAACTTGATATAATTAAAAATGTAAATCCATGTTTGTAAGACTCCAGATCCAAGCCATGTGCTTGCCCAGGCATTTTACTTGTATTTAAGACTCCAAGAGTTCCCACAAAATTTTTTCAGCGCCTTTGATTCTTAATACCTTGAGATCACATAGAGAGAGAACATTACATGCATTTCCCAAGAGAGTTCTTTTAATTCAGTAAGAGAATAAACACCTTGCCAAAAGTTTCACAGGGTTGACATACAACCAAGGAAAAGAAACATTCCACAAAACACCCAGCACACCCCAACTCACACAGCTTAGTAAAATACAACTAATCAGTTTTGTTGTTCAAAACAGTAAGAAAGAGGTGAGAAATAAAGAGGAAGAGATTAAAAGAATAAAAAAAAAGAAAGAGATAAGGAGAGAGAATAAAGTAATAAAGAAAGACACTAGAATAAAACCCCTGAGATTAGCTCAGTTGTTGTAATAAACTTGGTTGTAATAATGCCAAGGTCATGGGTTCAATCCCCTATGTGGGCCATTGACTTAACAGTTGGACTCAATGATCCTTGTGGGTCCCTTCCAACTCAGAATAGTCTGTGATTCTGTGATAAGAGAAAAATATTTACTGTTGAGAGTCCTTACATACTAACGGATGGAGAAGGACAAGAGAGAGTAAACTCTGTGCCTCTGTATTTATATGGTCTGAGCAGTGGGGCCACCTCTCCCAGGTGGGACCTCTGGCTCAGTGACCACTCTTTAGCTCTGCACCAGGCTGAGACGCAGTGTAGACAGAGGCTGGGTCAGGGTTCCAGGGGGTGTTGCGTGGGAGGGCTGCCAGGTTGGCCTGTAGGTTGACTTCTCTGCAATGGGGCTTCTGTGCCCTTGACCATGAGGCAGAAGGCCTGACACCTTCCCTCCACATGCAGAGTTTGTTCTGACTCAATAATTAAATAACCCAGTGAGATTCAAATCCAGTGTCTCACAATGTTTAACTCAATACAAAATAATGAAGAACAACCAGAGAAATTTAATACACAAATTCTATTGACTCAGTTTTCTCTAATTGTTAGGGAAGTGTCTGAATATGAATTCATAAATGTACCTGTGAGTGGTGTGGGGTGATGGCCCTGATATGAGTTGAGGGAACTGCCTCAACCTTCTGGAGGGATGTTTGAACTATTAGCTCCCTGAAAGTGCTTATTGATGGAGTTACCGAAGAATGGAGTGTTATTGAAATGACATGGCCTTTCTTCACTGCACCCTGTCAAACCCTGCAGAGACCCAAGAAGCCACCCCTCAGGCATCTGTCTATCACCCCCAAAATATTGACTATAATCACTCAACTTACCTAAAGGAGATTATTGCTGACTGACTGGGAGAAGAAACCAACCCCTACCTGGCTAGAACTTCCCTTCAGGTAGTTCTAGACAGTGCTGAGGTCACCTCTGAGCCTCCTCTTCTCCAGGCTAAACAACCCCAGCTCCCTCAGCCTCTCCCCATAGGACTTGTGCTCCAGTCCCTTCACCAGCCTTGTTGCTCTTCTCTGGACCCGCTCCAGCACCTCAATATCCTTCCTGAACTGAGGGGCCCAGAACTGAACACAATACTCAAGGTGTGGCCTCACCAACGCAGAGTACAGGGGAAGGATCACTGCCCTGGTCCTGCTGGCCATGCTATTTTTGATCCAGGACAGGATCCCATTGGCCTTCTTGGCCACCTGGGCACACTGTTGGCTCCTGTTGAGCTTCCTGTCAATTAGTACCCCCAGGTCCCTTTCTGCCTGGCTGCTCTCCAGCCACTCTGTGCCCAGCCTGTAGCGCTGCATGGGGTTGTTGTGGCCAAAGTGCAGGACCCGGCACTTGGCCTTATTGAACTTCATCCCATTGCAATCAGCCCATCTCTCAAGTCTATCCAGATCCCTCTGCAGAGCCCTCCTGCCTTCCAGCAGGTCGACACTCCCTCCCAACTTGGTGTCATCAGCAAATTTGCTGATGATGGACTCAATCCCCTCATCTAAATCATCAATAAAGATGTTAAACAGGACTGGACCCAACACAGACCCCTGGGGAACACCACTAGTGACCGGCCGCCAGCTGGATGCAGCTCCATTCACCAGCACTCTCTGGGCCAGGCCCTCCAGCCAGCTCCTAACCCAGGAGAGGGTACACTTGTCCAAGCCATGGGCTACCAGCTTTTCCAGGAGTATATTATGGGAGACAGTGTCAAAGGCCTTGCTGAAGTCCAGATAGACCACATCCACAGCCTTCCCCTCATCCACCAGGTGGGTCACCTGGTGGTAAAAAGAGATCAGATTGGTCAGACAGGACCTGCCCCTCCTAAACCCATGCTGGCTGGATCTAATCCCTTGTCCATCCTGAAGGTGCTGTGTGATTGCACTCAAGATGATCTGCTCCATAACCCTGCCAGGCACCGAGGTCAGGCTGACAGGCCTGTAGTTGCCAGGGTCAGTGGATTGTGGTGACATTTGCCAACTTCCAATCATCTGGGACCTCTCCCGAGAGCCAGGACTGTTGGAAGATGATGGAGAGTGGCTAGGCAAGCTCTTCTGCCAGCTCCCTCATCACTCTGGGATAGACCCCGTCTGGTCCTTTAGAATTTTACAAAAAATTCTCCAAGTACATGTGACATTTCCCAACAAAGGAATCATCACCTCTTGGAGGGGCATTACCACTATAGGGCTGTCCATCTTTCTCACAGTACAGTGATTTGTGAAACATGCTCATGAAAACAACATAAAAACATTAAGAAGAAAAGACAGAGAAGATGGTCAGAAAATCAAAAACCCTGAAGTCTTAAACTGGCACAGTTCTTTCCTGGGACAGTAGAAGGCAAGACAGTATTTTGATTCACTGCTGTTAGAGACCTACTCAACCATAAAATATGTTTAAAGACCACAGCAACTGTAAATGGGAGCTCGCAAGCCTGATAAGCAAAACATCCTTCTGAAAGGATGAATACAGAAGACATGTGTATACAAGTCTTTCAGATTCGACAGAAAGAATGGAACAGTTTGGAAAAGATTCAACAAGAAAGAAATAAAGTGAAGGGGAAAAAACCCACAGACAATAAAAAAATAACAAAGAAAAACCCAGTAGGAAAGACAAAGAAATCCTTAGCAAAGACCCTGTTAGGAAGCTTGAGAAATGTGAGGCTGCTGAAAACGAACAAAAGAAAAGTTTAAAAGCCACAAACTTCCACAGGTGCACAAATCACTAAAACTCAATTAAGATGAAAAAATGATGAAGCACAAGATAGGGAAGACACAGAGCATAGCCTTTATCAAGAAATAAAACTACTTAAATTGGAGATTTAGTTTATTTATTCAAATACACGTAGAATAAATACAAGAACAGATGTAGCAATCTGATCATATCTATTTATTGCCCATTTTCTCCTCACAGAAGGTACATGCTGGTCTTTGTTTTGATTGTCTAATTAAAATTCTTTTTGCCTTTAGCTCTTCTCAAAACTCTTTTTTTTTTATCTCATGCTTATGCTTTCTCATAACTTCTTAAGAGAAGGATTCGGGCAGATTAACAGCTCCTGTGTTATTCATGTATTTATTCCATCACATATGACACTTCTCTATTATCTAGAATCACTCATTGACTCATAATCCACTTCCACACAAGAGTTACCAATATTTAACAAACTTTAAAACAAAATCTTGAAAATTGCTAAATTTTCACACTTATGCATATACATGAAAGGTCTTTTACTTTATTAAGCAACTAATTATTATTCTGTTTTGGGCTGGAGTAGAGTTAATTCTCTTCACAGTAGCTAGTATGAGGCTGTTTGGGATTTGTACTGAAAACAGGGTTGATAATATGGAGATATTTTTGTTGTTACTAAGCAGTGCTTACACAGAGCCAAGGCCTTTTCTGCTCCTCACCCTATGCCATGAATGAACAAGCTGAGGGTGCACAAGGAGCTGGGAATGGACACAGCCAGTATAATTGACCTCAGTTTATCCAAACAATATCCATATGACATCACAATGAGCATAAAACCTGGGGGAAGAAGAAGGGAGGAAGGGACTTTTGGAGCGATGCATTTGTCTTCCCAAATCACTGTTATGTGAGATGGAGCCCTGCTTTCATGGAGAGGGCTGAATGTCAGTTTGCCCATGTGAAGTGCTGAATGAATTCCTTGGTTTGACTTGCTTGTGTGCACAGCTTTTGTTTCATCCATTAATCTGTCTTTAATTCAACCCACATGTTTTCTCTCTTTACCTGCACAACATGTGTTTCTTATTTATGAGAGCAAATCCATGTTGGCAGAGTATCACAGAATTGCAGAATAGTTGAGGCTGGAATGGACCTTTAGGGAGACTGTAGTCTGATTCTTCTGTTCAAAGGCAGGTCACCCACAGCAGGTTTCTCAGGGCCACATCCCGTTAGGTTCCAGTATCTCCAAGGATGGAGTCTACAACATCTCTGAGCAATTTGTGCCAGTATTTGAGCAATCTCAGTCTGAAAAAAACATTTTTCTATGTTTAGTTGGAATTCCCTGTGCTTCAGTTTCCACCCACTGCCTACTATCTTTTCACTGAGTACCATTGTGTTAAAAATGTTATATTATTTGAAAGTAGAATAAGTAGTTAGAATTGTAAAGCAGCAAGACCTTCATCTGTTGTGTAAGTCAGAGCTGGACGATAGTGAAACCTGGAGCTAACAATCTGAACCTTAATAATAGTCTTCTAAAAATGGTATCAGATTATTAGATCAGGACCTCTATGTTGTTCATTTAAAAGGGAAAAAACAAAGCAATAATGTTTCTTGACATTTAAAGAAATATCTATTGGCACAATTTTTATAGCACTCAGGTTCCTCTGGAGATCATACTTGTGCCAAGTCCTCCTACACTTGGCAGACATGGTAACAACTTGAGGGGTTGTATCAAAAGGTCTAGTAACTTTTTACTCAGTCTCTGGATATTCAAGATCCAAACAACCTTCTAAGTGTAACATGAAGAATGAAATTGAGCTCTCCATTTTCTTTTTCCAGCCTGAAACATTTAACCTCTTCTTATTTCACATAGTGAAATTGTGACAAATCAGTAGGTAATCCTGGATGTTATAGTAAAACCATTTGTACTCTTATTATTTCATTAACAGTAAAGAGATCTTTAAAATCTAAAATTTATCAGGATGTCAGCAGGGAGTATATTTGTATATTTATATACTGATTAAAGAAAATAAATGATTCCTGTTAAAATTGCAGGCTTGTACTGTCAAGAGCATTTGTGAATGGGTTGTACATAACAGCTTGCATGTATATGTCTACAAATGCTGGATGTGTCACTGTTATTGACAGTGTAAGAATTATGCTTTTGCAGGCTGTTAATAACAAATGGTAAGGATCTATATCCTTTCAGCAGGTTGCTAATGACCTCATTCTTTAAATAGAGTGTCTGCCAAATGACACAATGCTGACTCTATCAATCAGTAGCATTTTACTAGAAGACCTGCAAGCTATGTTCTTAAAAGCTATTGGAGAGTACCCTTTGCTCCTTTGCTATACTGTACACAGTACTTTTTTTTAAAAAAGATAAGTGTCACGAGATGATAAGACATGATGGCTGGTGGTGGTTAAAAACCCCCTTTTGTCTGATATACTGCAGCAATCATATCAGAACAGTTCTAATTTTTAAGGTCAGTAAAATAGTTGTGCATGCTTATAATCTAACTTCAGTTTTGGACATGATGTCACATGTTGTTTTTCACTTTTCCATTAATGTTACTTGTTTTCTTTTAAAGACTAACACATTCTTCAATGTATTTGTTAAGTTAGTACTTGATCAGAAAAGGTTGATATTTATTGTACAGCACAAAGTATGGAAACAGCAGAAAATAAGAGAATGAGGTCATTAGNNNACAGCAGAAAATAAGAGAATGTGGAGCCATGAAAGTATCTGGAATGAATCTTGGGTTCTGGTTCTCTGGTTATGCTGCAGTCCCTCTGAAAATCTTGATGATCAAGATTTAAAATGTGTTAGCATTGTGAGTTTTTTCTGTTTCTTCTTTGCTTTGCCCTAGTAAGACAGAGCAATTTCAAGGATGTGCATGAGAGAAAATTCTTGATTTATGACTTTATTTACCCATTTTATCTCTAAGATTCTCACTTTCACTTGCATAAACAGAAAGTGATTGAGCAGGAGTGCAGAGAGGAATTATTCAGATTATTGTTGTTGAGAAGTTGTGTGTGTGTTCTGTCACTCTCTGTAACAATCACTAAGATTTTTCAACCTGGATAGACTCATTCCATCATGACAAGCACTGTGGAAGTAGACCCTAATCAGCTATTTATTTTACAAGTGCTCCAAGTTTGATTTGTGTGCAGAAAAGTTTATTAAGATTATTATGACTGTCATCACCATATTGATGACAGCCATCACCCTTTCAGTACTCAAAGGGGGCT